>VWZG01003636.1:26463-49644 GCA_013396735.1 Grallaria varia
GACAAGGTGATTGAGGGTCTTGGTGTGGGTCTTCAGTCTCCTGAGGTTGAACAGGCTTCCATCAGTACGGAATCGGATGTAGATGCCATTTTCTTCAGATATGGCGATGCACTCTCCGAGCCCTTTCCAATAACCAATGGTGTGAAACAAGGTTACGTTCTCGCACCAACTCTATTCACAATATTCTTCAGTATGATGTTCCAAAGGGCCACGGCAGACCTTGATGAAGAAAATGGCAGAGGTGAAAGTAAAACTGGGCCAAAACCACCAATCGTTTGTGCACAGTTCAAAATGTACACTGTATTGCCAAGCTACTGAAAGCTTCTCAAGATTCGTGATCCATGCAGCCAACCTCATACACTTCCTAGAAGAAAGATTGAGTGCAAAGTCCACTTACCATTCTGGCAGCCACAGAAGTCAACAATGGGAAACATGGGGGAAAAAAATCTCTGTAACCATAGCCCAAACATGAGCAAGAAAATGAGGCTACTCCACAGTGTACTGAAATCATGCCTGTTTTACAAGTCCTTTTCAAATGTCACCCTCCTTACCTTCAAATGTAATGAGTTATGCCAGTTTAGCTGCAGTGTTTCATCTTGGATTTGGATTTGTAGTCTTTAGTACAGATACAAGAGACAAAAGGTTTTCCCCTGTCTATATTCTGATAGAAAATCCGAAATTCCCTTTCCACTGAAGCAAGTGATAACATAAACTACTTCAGTGCAGTACACTTTATACACACAACCCAGAAATACATGGCAGGCTTTTTGTTCTTCAAATCAGACACAATATATACTTACATTGACTTATTTTAATACATTCTGATTAAAAGTTTCAGACAGTATTTCCTTTCCAACTTTGCCTTTCTCACAATACACACATAATTTAAATAAGTTTATCTTAATTATTTTCATGTTTTGTTGTTTGGTTGGTTTTTTTTTTAAACAGGTGAGGTAAGCAGCAAGGAAATAAAACTGAGACTGGGAAACATTAAACACCTCCTGTTACAGAAAAACATCTCCAATTTACATAGCCCCTTACCACATCAGAACACATTGGTGCAACAGCATCATCAGACATAACAGCGGAGATTTGGAAGGAGTAGTGTTTGCTCATTAACAGTTCCTGCAGAATCATGAGAGGACAATACATAATACATTGTTTGCTGCTGGAATCTCCTGAGCTGATGACCAGTGCTTCTCTCATGGTCTTGCCAATTAAGCTTTTCTAAGGATAACTGTGGCAAACACTTGGACGTCAGGTTTGCAGGAGTGCTGAATAACCACCCCAGCAGGAATCAGCAGGACCTAAAGGCACTTCGCCTCTCTAAAAAGCAAATCTATAAACTTTAGTATTTTTCTCGTAACTACCTAAATTGGTCACAATCTCTACCTACACTGACAATGACAATTTGTTACTGGGTGTTCTTTTCTGTCTTGGCCAGACTTGTTTGTCTTACAATAAGTTGAATTTGCTGCAGTTAACATAGAGAATATATATATACATAAAGTATGTTTATATATCTATTTAATAGCTACACAAAATAATGAAACAGGACCATAAATATTAACAACTTTTGCTGGAGTATAAATATGTCTCATGAAAAGCCTCATAATCTTATACCCAAAACTTTATTTATTTTCAGGAAATATAGGAAACTGATAATAGATTAAACATAGATCATGACCAAAGCTAAACTGGCTGTATTCAAAATATAGTGCTTATAGGTATGAATTCTGTATAGTGACTTGAGATATGCTACTGTTAACCAGTATATCCTGTTTGACAGACCACTTGCAATTGTGAAATGTTGCTTCACATGGAGAGATATCAGTAAAAGTGTCATGGACAAACACATCCAAGTGCTGATTCACTCATGACTGAGGAATCAGAAATATTCAAATGCAATGTGAGTTTCTCATTGCACAAGATGGGTATCAGCTGCTGGTGCAGACAATAAAGAGCAATATTGAAGCCAAGACTCTGAAGGTGGAACAAGATTTTAAATTCAGTGGTTAATATTTCTTCTATTTTTGTCCAACAGAGAAAAGACCACAATCACAACACCGAGTAGCTCTGACATTTACCTGCCTGTCAGGTACTGAGAGAGCAGAGTCTCTGTAGGTTGGATAAAGCCTTCCATTCCTCACTGCAGAACTTCTACTTTGTCCTTCCTTTTCTGTTTATTGTTATGATTAAAAGAGGAAAAATCCTGGTATGTGCAAGAGCATATGTTTGCATGAAATCTATGTTATTAATTGTTTGAATAGCTGTAGGCAGAGTCAATGAACATTTACCAAATAGATAGGAATTAAATCCAGGGGTGAAGGGATTATGTTCTGAGGAAATCAGTGTTTCATACAGATATATCCTCAGGCTTTGTAGCTATTATTTTTTGAATGCATTTAAAATAGATAATTCACAGTGTATTCATGTTTAATTCTCAAACGCTTCATGAAAACATTCGACTCAGGAGTCTGGAGAGGTTGTAAGTGTCCTTTCCAGGCAGGATACTGCAGGGTATTAGACCCAGACAGACAGTGACCTTTACTGTGGGCAAGGATACTTCCCACTAGACCAAGTTGCTCAAGGCCTTATGCAACCCAGCTTTGAACACTGCCAGGGCTGGGATACCCACAACTCCCCTGGGCAAACTCTTCCAGTTTCTCACACCCTCACAGTAAAGAATTTCTTTCTAATATCTAACCTAAATTTCCCCTCTTTCAATTTGAACCCATTACTCCTTGTACTATCACTATAGTTCCTGACAAAGATTTCCTCTCTGGCTTCCTTGTAGGTTCCCCTTTCATTATATTTTCTCTTTCCTGTCAAGCGGTGGAGGGGAGTGACCGTGACTTTGGTGTCAAGCCAAAGTCAAACCACCACCAGTGTACACAGAGAACTTCAGCAGAGTCAAATCTAGGACCAGCCAGAATCGTGGCAACAACGCCACTACCACCGCGGAAAAGAAACTGCACAGATACTCTCAGGTGTAAACAAGAGACCAAAAAAAAAAAAAAAAAAGAAAAAAGGAAGGGGAAAAAAAAGAAAAAATTTTGGGTAGTACACAGTTGGATAGTACACAGTAAGGAACATGAAGTCTTTTCCCTTTTTATTGCGCAATCTTGAGACCATCAGTAAAGCAATGCATTCAATCTTTGGTCCACTTCTAAAGATGAAAGATCACAAATTGAAGACCTGCAAAAATTGAGACAGTACTTGGAAAAGTGACCTGTTTGCAATATAGTTTGGTTCAACAAAAAATTAGATTATGAAAACTGATTAAAGAATTATTTCCTTTCAAATAGTTTTCCTAGAGACTGAGGGGAACTGCAGGAGGTCCCCAGCATGAGGGAATACAATCTGTGGCTGATACTGAATTCTCTTAGTTAAATGCCATGTTGATGGCAACATGGTCCGGAAGAAATTTAACTGGTGAGTGAGAAAAAAGGGGCAGAAGAGAAAATTTAAAATAAAATCTATAGGGATAAATAATCTAGATCTTGCTGTAAAATGCTGAACTCGGTTTTGGCAATTACAGTGCAGGAAGAAGATCTTGGAGTCATCACTGAAAGGTCTCTGAAAACTTTGCCTCTATGTCCAATGACAGTGAAGAAACCCTGGAAAATGATGACCATCATTACAAAGGGCACTTAGCAAAGTGACAGGTGGTTCTACCCATCTTGCTGCTACCCCAAAACTTGGCACAGTTACATTTTGAGTTGGCCTCCACAACTTACTAAGGTTGTAGAAGAGTCAAAGGGAAGATGCTGAGGATGTCAAATAAAAGGACCAAACCTTCCTCCCAGGAGCAGTTGCTTTGCCAGGCAAGAAGGTGGAGGAGTATTATGATCAACATTTACAAAATCATAAAGGCAGCAGATAAAGTAAGTGCAAAACTACAACCAAACCTCACAAACCCCAAATAGGGAACACCAGTGAAACTGGGAGAACAGTTTAAGACACATGTGAGAAAAGTAGATTTATAGTTTAGTTTTTTTTTTTAAACAGGGGCTAGTAAGTATCTGAAACTTGCAGATGGTTGGGGGGTAGACAGTGTCAGACTGTTCAAAGAGGGAAAAGGCAAATTTTTGGGCCACAGGTGGGAGGCTCAGGAATGTATCTTCTAATATTCTTAATATGGTAACTATGGACATTGGGAAAATACAAGGTGCATGAAAGTAATCAGGCCGGCACTCACACATTCTAAAATGTAACATCTCCAGAAATGGAGTGCTGGTCCAGGTTGACCATTTATATAACACAGCAAGACTTTCTCATCTTTCCTTTGGCAACTTTGTTCAGTGTGGTTTATTTTCAATTTTTATAACCTCAAAACTGCCATATAATAACCAGTAATAAAAACTCAATTGTCTTTTTTTTTTTTTCCCTTCAAAGTATGGAATTGCAAAAAAATCACTTGGCTGCATGACCTGAATCAGTGACACATTTTCTAAGAATGAAACAAATGCAATATTTATAGAGTCTGCTGTTTTATGGCGTTGCTGCAGTGGAAACCTGTGCATTGTACAGTAGTGCCGGAAAAAAGATCAGAAGATCACTGCCTCCAAGTAAATTTCAACATTGCATACTTCAGCACATGTAAAACAACAATTCTGACATTTAAAATTATTATAATTAGCAAAAGTACTGGCCAGCAAAATTGTTGGTTATCACAAACAATATACAGAGAATAGGTATACACTGACATTCAAAAACACTGGAGGATTGCCATTCCAGAACAACTCATAAAATTTCATAATTGCATTTAGTAATTTTATATACACAAATATATACCAGGACTAATGCCTTTATATCACTTACCCTTTGCTGTCTTTCACCTAATAGTATCTAATTATTAGACTCACCAACGGGCAGACTGCTGACAACCAGGTAGCACATCTCAGATAAAAAAGCAGGAATCAGCTGCCAGGCACTGGCTCATTAAGTCACACTTCAGTGGAAAGTCAAATAAAGGCAAGTATTATTTGAAAAATAATTTTAAAACCACTTCAAGACAAATCTGACAAATATAGAGATGTCATTTTAAAAGTACATGTGTCCTAGTCCTTTTGTTAGTGTCAATACCATTAAACTTCTACAACAAGGAAATACTTTAATGAATATTTACATTCATATATGCAACCTGTAAAGCAGTTTATTTGTCTGGTAGAGAAATCTATGAGCAACATGCCTTATTTCTTATGCATGCTCTTATCTCAATGCTAATTGAAACCTTACCTAAGCCAATTTAATATCAAACCAAAACTGTGTATTTCAATGTAGTCAGGAAAATATACTTTGGAATGGTTTTGAATAATTTCCCAGGATGATTTACAATCAATTTTTTTTTCTGTTACATGTCCACTGCAAAAGTCTTCAGTCTTGTAAAATATGTACAGTATTTTAATTATTAATACAGTATTTGTTCAGTTTGATAAGATGCTCCTGTATGAATGTAAGTTACAGAAAACCACTGTAATGATGCCCTGTTTGTATCATCATACCATTCTTTCTCAGTTGGGATGCTTTGAGGTATTTTGTCCTTTTGAGCACTTTATTCCTCTGCATTTACTGTCTTAAATATATTATTTCTGTGGTGACTGTTTTGACATACATTGCAGATACTAGCCAGACATTTCTCCGTACTGTCTCAAAACAGGTGCAAGCCCCTACTAGTGCAGATCCCCTATATATACATCAAATAGATAAGTTTAGGTGTTGACTTAACAATGTGCAGAAGACCTTTATGCTCCCAGATCCATTTAAACCTTTACATCTATTTTGGGTCTTTCCACTACATGTTATATATTAACTGTTCAGGTCTTTTTCCTGATAATATTACCTGTTTAGCGGGAACAAAGTGCAGGTCATAAGTACATGCACTGCTATTTATGTGCCTGAATTCCTGCCTCTCAGAGGTCAAGACAGGGCTGTTTGTGCCAAATCTACACCCACTGTTGTCAATATTGGTGTGCTCCACAGCTCAGGTCCCAGAGGAGGTAACTACACAGGTGAGATCATTAGGCCAGGAAGGCACCACATCTCCACTGGGCAATAGCACAACAGTAAATTTCACTTCCACTTAGGGTAAACCAAACAAAACTACCCTAATGGACATCATAGCAATGTGGGTGTTAGTCCTTTTTTCGAAGTAACAAATTATAGAAGGAGACACAATGGCCTCAAGTTGCTTCAGGGGAAGTTCAGATTGGGAAAGTTTCTTCACTGATAGGGCTGCCAAGCATTAGAACTGAGCACTAGGACAGAAGGTCCAGGGAAGCTGCCAAGTCACAGTCCCCGGAGGTATTTAAGACATGCAGCCCTGGTGCTTAGGGACATGGTTTAGTGGCAGACACGGCAGAGTGAGGTTAAAGGTTAGACTCCATGTTTTTAAGAGTCTTTCCCAACCTAAACAATTCTGTTATTCCATGATTCCAAACGAGTGGCACAAGAGAGCAGCCATAGTCTTCAAATGTGTGTACATAAAAAAAAAAGGATACAAACATCTGCGGGCTCCATATTCTTCTAGCATCAATATATAGTTATATCCCAGTCATTTTAAGCATGGGTGAAGGCATTTAAGTACATACCTCCACCAACAGGGAAAGCAAACATACTTAGTTGACTATGCATTTAACAGGAAGAACACAGGAAACAGTAATAAACTGAACACAGAAAGGTATATGGCATGACCACAGATCAGTTTATTAACAGATTAGAGAAGAGAATCATATCACATAGGACTTTTCACAGCTGATCTGCTGAGAGATTTTTCAACTTTTACATTCCAAAATATGTGGATGTAACTTAAAAAATACTTAAAAAATGCATTTACATTTCAGTTGTTTTGATTCAAAAGTGATGTAAAAAAAAAATCCTTATATTTTCATTTTTCAGTTTGAAAGTTCACTATTAATTTATAAAACATCAAAATGCTATTAAAAACATTTAAGCAAAATTATCCAAGATTAACATTTAATTAAATCAATTTTTTTTTGTCTGGTCTGTGAATGGTGAATAAAGATCAGCCCTCTAATTGAATGCTAGAGGAAGGGATTTATGCTCTATGAATCTCACACTCAGCTTTCTGTTTATTAAAATCTGAGAATACGCCCTTAAGATTATATTTCTACTTTTTATCTCATTAACTGCTCCTCTGGACTTTGATGTAAATCAGATAGGAAAACCTCTGTTCTTGGAATCCTAATGGAAACAGACAATTCCTGCCTAAATATTTACAGTCATTGAAGAGTGCCTAGTAAAATGCTTTGGGTTGGTTCAACTCCCTACCCCAAATCAGAACAAATGTTCAAAATTTTTTGATGCAAGTGCATAAATCTTCTGAAGACGCGCTTTTAAGCAGGTCCAGGCTTTGGCTTTCCACCTGAAGCCACTGCATGTCTGAGCCAGCAATACAGATGGCGCTCATTATGATTTACCTTGCTGTGGTTCTGCCTGCAGACCCACACTCGTACATCTAACCTCTCCAGTGGTGATGTGAACAGGGGACCTGTGTGCTGTGTGCCCATCCCAAACTCAGGGTCACTGAATATCTCAAGCAGGTGTTTGCTTTCCCCTTTCCCTCCTCTCTTCCAGATTTCCTATAAATCCTCTGGACACTTCCCCCTGTTTTCAGAAATCTGCCACAGCTCCCAAATGATGAGCCTCTTGACACAGTTCCAAGCTGGGACTGAAAATGCTCTGTTGTCCCACTTTCAAATGCTGTTGTCCTCCACTTGATACTCCCACGCCATGGACTCTACATGCTTCCTCCTCTTAGGCAATACTTCTTTCCTCCACCTGTTACCATGATTGCATTTGTCCCCCTCTTTCTAACAGTCCCATGTGTTGTTCACATGTGTGTTCTCTATGTGCTTGCCTTATATGTTTAGTTCCATCTCAAAGTTTTCCCCTCCATGCCTCCCCTCTTGCTGCTGCCTTCGTTTTGTCTCCTGCCTGAGTGAGAACCCCCTGATCCCAGGACAACACGCTGCTTTTCCTCTGATGGATTTCCCCCCATCCTACTTTATCTTTCTATGTGGGTGAAATCAACAAAACGTATCGTGGTGTCACCGTTTCCTCTTGGTCTCAACACTCTTCAGCAGAGAGGACAATGGGAATGGGGGGTAAATGGGCACAGTGCCATCTGCTCTGTTTTCTGATTCCTGCCAAAATCAACAGCGTCATCCCGTCTGCTGCCACGTGGCACAACTCACAAACAGCCAGCAGACATCAGGCTGTGGGTCTTCACACGATGACCACAAACCACAACATGACAGCTGATATCTTATGCATTAGCTGCCATGGGGGGGAGTAATTCAAAGATCATCATTGAACAATAAGGTGTTTTCTTTTTATAGCAAGGGCCTGCACAGCAAACCAGTTTTTCCATGTGACCTTTTTCCTGGTTATCAGGAACAACTGCATCCCAACAAAAAAAAAAAAATTAAAAAATCTGTGAGACTTAATCCTGAGGTGTTTATTATCCAGGAAAGATATAATTATTAATAATTTAGCAGGAAAATCAAGTTACTATTTTTACAGAGAAGTTTGGCTTTCGAGACATAATTGGCCTAAAAATAGATTTAGGCTGGAATAAATGTTAAATTGAAGCAGACAGAAACATAGTGGCCTTGCAGATGATTAGCTCTGACAGGAGTAAGTTTGAGTACACTGGTTTATGTAACTTACCTGTAAAGGCACTAATACTGTGAGTGAATAATTACATGACTGTCTTAAACAATAATTGATCAGAGAAATAATCTAAAAACTCAGTGTGATGTGTGAGTGACATCTATTATAAGGTGAAATAATTCCTTTTGGTTATTTTCATTTTACTTAAATTCTTACCATACTGAGGATTTTAACTCTGTTCATGGGTGTAAGTTCTGCTTGTTTAAAAAAAGAAATCAAAAAAGAAGTGCCACAACTGAGGTGAGAAACCATTATTGTTAAAATAAATAAAATTCTTATTTCTGATACCCATGCCAAAATAATTTAGGCCCTGCCAGGGAAACAACTTTTCCTCACATACTATCAATCAAAATAGAATTGATCTTACTTTTATGTTTCCCTAATGCCCCTGATTTCTAAATTGAACAGGTGGAAGAGAAAGCTGAGCATTCCTCTCTGATACATGAGACATCAGGAAGGTTGACTTCCTTCTGCCCAATCAGCCCACGGAATCTGGATTTCCCATCCCTCCATAGTTTTAAGAAAAGAAAAACCTTTTTAACAGGAGTTGTCAAGCCTTAATTAAATATGCCATACTTGGCCCCAGGAAAAACATTTCAGCTCATGTCTAAGAATCCTTCCACAACTGTATTTTACAGCCTCAAGTTAGAAGCGATGCTCTTTTAACCTGCTTCATCTCAACTGATAGCAATGTCTGAAGAATAGGGGAATATCTGCATTCTGTCTTGAGTTCCCTGCTGGGGTCACACAGGCACAAACCACTGCCCCAACATACAACCAACTCACTCTGCCTTGGGCTGGATTGCAGTGCAGCTACAAGTGCTGCAGGGCACCAAATGGCTCAGCTGTGCACACACAGAGAAATTGTGCAACTAAACCAACACCAGCTCTGCTTCACAGTCCGCAACACACCCACAGAGTGTGTTTGGACTGCAAAAGTGAAGATAGAAAGTGTCAGACTGGAGTATTTGAACTCATTTCCTGGGAGGGCCCAAAAGCTTCTGCTCTGCAAGAATGTACTTAAGCATCTCGTCCCAAACACAACCCCAGAAAAGACCCAATCAGTGACAGAAACACTGATCTTTTACCACCTCTGTTTATTCCAGTTTCTTTTAAAAAATCCTTCCTAGAAATCTTTATTAGCTGCACATGTGAAAACACAGGCCAGCCACCAAAAACTAATTTTTTTAATTAAAAATTAATACACAACACAGCATCCCTTCCCTTCCTCTCATTTTAGTTCAGTTTTCTCCTCTTGCTAATGAATCCACAATACCTAGTGTACACTTTAGGTTAATGCACAGATCACATCGAGTAACTCATCCACCTTACAGACTCATTTCCAGGTAGCATCCTTATAAAATCATTTTGTTTATTTTAATGAGTCAAATGACAGTTTGTATCAGTTTATTTCATTCTACTGAAATTCCAAAAGAAAACCATGATGCTCATTGTTATTACACCTGTTTTAGGTGGCATTGTAATCTCTTGATTTCCTAAGTCACAGGCTCTTGTACCACTGCCACTACAATATGCTGTTCTTTAACATTTGCAACAACTTTTATCATACAATACTATATATGTTACCACAGCACTTTGAAGCCATACAAATGCATCAGAAATATGCTGTTCTTCTTCAGTCATTCTTCAGCTAAGCTAAACACACCTTGCCCTTACAGTCTTTTTTCACAAGTTAACAGTTCAACAATTTAACAAGTTTGGGTTTTTTCTCCTTAGAATTCTGTTGTGGTTTAACCCAGCAGGCAGGAAACACCACAGAGCTGCTCACTCATTCCGTTTTCCAGTGGGATGAGGTAGAGAACTGAGGGGGGAAAAAGTAAAATTCATAGGTTGAGATAAATACAGTTTAACAGGATGGAAATGGTAGGGAAAATAATATTGATAATAAAAATAGAACTAGAATATACAAAAAAAAGGGATGCAAAATGCAATCGCTCACTGCCCACCTATGCCCAGCCTGTTTCTGGGCAGCAACTCCCCAGTCAGGGTTCCCCTGGTTTGTTATTGAGCATGGAATATCCCTGGTGTGGGTTGGGATCAGTTGTTCCTCCCTGTGCCCCACACCCTGCTCGCAGCAGCAGGAAAAGCAAAAAGACCTTGGTGCTGTGGAAACCCTGCTTGGCAGTAACAAAAACATCCCTGTGTTATCAGCATCACCCTCACACTAAATTCAGAGTGCTGTCCCAGCTACTAGGAATTAAATTAGCTCTGTCCCAGTGAAACCAGGAGAAATTCTAATAATTTTTTATTGCCCTGTATACGACATTTGGATGCATGCTACATCCAGGTAAGAGACTGGTTTAGTTTCAGGTTTACACCACACTGTTTTAACAAAACTTGACTCCGTGGAGAAATAACTATGCTTTTCTATTAATAATCATACACTTGCATACATGATTATGATGTAAAGCTCCTTTTTCTTTCCAAGCATGAATCCTATTAGTCATTCCACAAAAAGAGCTGATATGGATTTTTAATAAAAGTTAAATATTACTATCAGAGTTTTCGGATTCTGAGTTTTTTTAAAAATAGATTCCCACTCTTGCATTTCATTCAGCCATTTAGACAGGGGCTTTTTGCAACACAAATTGATACTTTTATTCAAGTGCAGATGTGGAATAGTATACCTTACCATACTTAGTGTCACCTCACTGCCTCTCTAAAGCATCCAATTAAAATTCCTAGTACAGAAAAACCAGCAAGTGTTTACTTTGAAAAAATAAAATTCACTTTCTAGGAGAAAGGACATTTCTTATAAACTACCCTAATGGTTACCATTAAACTAATAAAATTTTAGTGTTCATCTTCTGCTCCCCTCAGCTGGCATCATTTATTTCAAGATGATTCTACCATTGCACACTACCTGTCTGTAGTTCTTCTGCACTTTATCTTCAGGGGAAAAATCTATTCTAAAGTTCAAGAATAAAAAATAATCTTTCCAGATTAGTACCAATAATTCATGAAGGAATGCCATTAAGGTAGAAGATAAGATGCACCTGGAAAAACCTTGAACCAGCCCTACCTGAGAATGGATCCTTGATTTTAGCCAAATAAGTATAAAACAAGTGATACAGATCAGTTTTTGAGAATGTGGCCTTGATGAAACAAACAAGTCCTTAATACTCTTCTTTTTTTTTTTCTCCTAAAAGAAAATATTTGACAAGGAAAATAGAGCTTTTTATAAAGCAAATGAAATAAGATATGAGGAGATCTCTCTCCTTTTGGATTACCAAGATTTTTCCTTCTTACTCACCACCCACAGCAAGAGTGGTGGTGTTGTCACATCTGAAGGATGAGTTGACAATCAGACAGACCTGGATAAGCTCAAGAAATGGGTCCACAGGAATTTTGTGCAGATTAACAAGACCAAGTGCAAGGAGCAGCATCTGGGTTGGGACAATCAATGCTATGAACCCAGGCTGGGGGATGAACAGACTGAGAGCTGCCCTGCTGGGAAGGTCTTGGAGGTTCTGGTGGGTGAGAGGCTGGACATGAGCCATCCATGGGCACTCCCAGCCCACAGAGCCAAGGGTGTCCCGGGCTGCATCCAAAGCAGGGTGGGCAGCAGGTCAAGGGAGGGGATTCTGCCCCTCTGCTCCGCTCTGGTGAGACCCACCTGCAATGCTGCATCCAGCTCTGGGGGCCCAGCACAACAGGGACAGGGACCTGCTGGAGCAGGTCCAGAGGAGGCCACCAAGATGATTAGAGAGAGATGGAGCAGCCCTACTATGAGGAAAGGCTGAGAGAATTGGGATTGTTCAGCCTGGAGAAGAGACGGCTTTGTGGTGACCTATTTGCAACATTTCAGTACCTGAAGGGAGCCTGTAAGAAAGCCGAAAACTATTTACAAGAGCCTGGAGTGACAGGACAAGGGGGAATGGCTTCAAATTGACAGAGGGCACATTTGTATTAGACATTAGGAAGAAATTCTTTACTGTGAGGGTGGTGAGGCACTGGAACAGGTTGCCCAGAGAAGCTGTGGTTGCCCCATCCCTGGAAGTGTTCAAATCCCAGTTGGATGGGGTTTTGAGCCACCTGGTCTGGTGAAAGGCATCCTGCCCACAGCAGAGCAGGTGGGAACTGGGTGATCTTTAAGGTCCCTTCTGACCTATATCATTCTGTGGTTATATGTTTCTAAACAGTGTTATTATCTCTAGGGGTCACAATACCTAGGAGCCAGCAACAGAAGAGATGCTGTGCAAAGACATCAAAAGAGAAAAACCCGTTAACTAGAACAAAAGTTATAAAATAAGTGAAAAAGAACAAAAAGTAAAGGAGCAACAAAGCCAGGGATTACACTGGCAAATGACAAGAGAAGTGAATTGGCTCTGCCCAGCTGCACACAGACTAGATTTCCAATAAATACTGAACTATGGGATTACGCAGGAGACAGGGTCCTATGTAGGGAAAAAAAAAAGTAGCTCTACAGGATACCTCCTAAAATCATTTCCAGTTACCTCTAGAAATCCAAACAGTCCTGTTCACGCTCAGACCACATTTTTGGGGAAGTACCAAAGAAAACTTATGATTACCTTTCTTTATTGTGAGCCTCTATGCGTGGTACAGACAACTGATCTTTCTAAGTATCATTTTAAAAATCACTCAGCTACTTCTCACTGATTTAGAACTGTTATAGTTTTAGAGTTTGTCAGGATTTTTCTTTCCTTTCCTACCAACATGAACTTTGGGGGGGCTGACACCGCCCCCACCTCTGACAAAGACCTGGCTAACGATCCGAAATTCCAGTTTGATAGCTCTGAAGACAGTTCTTTTGTTTTGTTTTGGGAGTGTTTTTTTTTTTCTTCACAGCACTTTTTCGGCGGCGGGAGGAGAGACGAAACCTGCGCGCAGAGAGACTGTGGTTTTTTTTTTCTGCTGCGGGTTCCAGCTTCTTTCCCTGCCTTCTGCTCCTAGCCCGTTGGGCCCAGGGCTCCACTGGGATATACAATCTAATCTTCACTGCTTTGGAGTTGCTGCCATTTTCGCCCTGAGACACCAAGGCATCAGCGAGGGAAATCCCTGGCCCCCTCTGCTCACCACCCTCCCCGCCCCGGGGCCAGCGCGGCCGGCCAGAAGAACAAAGGAGACCACGCTGCCTGGTGCCTGCTGCCTGCGAGAGAGGAGCCGACCCCCTCCCCCACCCCGTACCTTCAAGGACTCAGTTTGGAGGTTTTTGGTTATACAGTTGTTATCTGTTCTGTTCTGGTCGTTCACATATATATATATATAGATATATAACTATATTTAGTAGTTAAGAACTGTTATCTCTCCTTCTGCACTTTTTTTTCAAATTAAAATTTTGTTCTAAATTTAAAAGAGGCATGGTCAATTCTTGAGAAAGGCATTCCAAATTATTTCAGCTTCCTCTAAACTAAGACAAGGACACATATGGAAACATCAGGTCAAAGCAACACACTGTTTTGTGTGCATTATTTAATAAGTTTAACAAAGCTGCTAGGTGTCTTGACACAGCAAAAGAAACTTTCACAACAGGGTTTGTTTTAGCCTGTATTATTGCAAACAACAGCGAGGGATGATAGTACCTAAAAGAGACAAGTTTCACATCATCAAAGCAGGAAAACTATCCAACAAATCTCCAGTTAACAAAAATCAGGCCTGCATTGACTTACATTTTTTGAAGCTATCTCAAGACATTATTTACTCTTAAATTACGAATTCATTGGTGCAATTGAATATACAATCTAAAACAGGAAATGTCATCATAACTATGTCTTCCCACACCAAAAAAAAAAAAGCCTAAGGAGTTTTTTATATTAAGCTTCAGTTCTGCTGATTGCTGTGACAGTAGTTCTTTTTCATTTGTTTTATATAATTACCAATGCCACTTAAATATAACACTGAAAATCAGGTTCAGTCATGAAGAGTTTGAAATTCAGGCTCTGATCTTGCAAGACAACCTGTGCAAACCCTGCCACTCACTTTTCATTTTTGTAAGAGACCATTTTAAGCAATGCCTTCATGGTGACCAGAGACAGAACCTGAAGGAACAGCCTGAAGTTGTGTCAGGGGAGCATTAGGTTGGATATTAGAAAAAAGGTTCTTCCCCCAGATGGTGGTCAGGCACTGAACAGGCTCCCCAGGGCAGTGGGCACAGCACCAAGCCTGATGGAGCTCAGGAAGCGTTTGGACAATACACTTGAGCACTCGGTGTGACTCTTGGGGATTGTCCTGTACAGGGCCAGGAGTTGGACTTCAATGATCCAACTCAGGATAGCCTATGATTCATTAAAAACTGTTTGGAAAATTCAGAATGAGCTCACAAATAGTTTGGAGAACGGCTAAAGGCAATTACCACTTCTGTTCAGGCTGCGTAAATAGGGGGTTTTGTCTCATGTTTTAATAAACATCCACTACCATGCCTAGAAACAAAAGAAAGAATACCTTCAGTCAGTGGGTTTGGGGTCATATAAAGTTTTTCAGCTTAAATCAATTATAGTTTTCAGAAAAGAATGCCTAAAATCCCCTAATTTTCACCCATGCTTTATATTTGAACCTGCTGGCCTCAGTAAGAGCAGCAGGTATTCACATCTTTTATTAAAGATCATTCACATTCAAGAATAACGGCTAAATGCACATACTCACATTTTAAGTGCTGGTGCTTAATTTCAGAGAGCTTTGGTTTTCATAGGATATGGTGAAAATTACTGAAAGCAAAGCAATTATTTCTCTAATTATTTAAAGAAACCACTGTGACATTTAATTTCCACCGAAGTAGAACAAATTGCAATACCTTCTGAAAACAAGAGGGTTGGTTGCTAAGGCTGCACTAAAATTAGTAGGTTTTTTCCACTTCCCTCCAAGTCTATTTCCATGAAATTAAAAGAAAAAAAAGAATGATGGCTGGCAATAAAATCATATCAAATAGCACATTTCTACAAGTTTTACAGTAAAAAAAATATATTGTTGTTGGGCCTTTTGCAAAAAAAAAATCCTTCAGTGAGCACAATTTTTATGACAAGGACTCAAAATAGATGTTCCACTTTTAAGCAGAATCAACTTGTGAATGTGTTTTAAAATTAATAGTAACAAGATGTCAAATGGAAGAAAAAAATGAAAACTCATTGCATTGCTTGTAGTCCTGTCTTACTTTTTGCTGTGAATAAGCAAAACACTGTATCCTTTCCATTGCTGCTAGAGTAAAAAAATGTATGAAATGTTTATGTTTTATTCTCTTTTTGCAAATACTGTTCTATTTTTGCTTTGGATTCCTAAGAAATCAGACTGAATTACAGTAAGAAGCAAGGTGATGGAGCTCAACATTTCCCAACTAATTTTATTCTGCTTAAAGCATTTGTGTTGTCAGCAGGAGCAAAAATTTACTGCCATGGAAAAGCTTGGAAAAGTCAAATATGCACTTCTAAAATTCTATATATCCTATGTATAAAAATGAGACTACACCTGTGAGAGCCTCTCTTTTTCTGTTTGTTAAAGTAGGGGCCAAACACTCATCATGTGTTTTTCCAAATAATGGGTGGAAATGGGATGCCACTTTGTAGGCAAGAAAAAAAGAGAGAATAAAGATAGGAAGAAAGAAGGAAAAAGCCCCCTGATAAAGAGTTCTTATACTCAAAAGTAACAAATAATGTTGGTTATCCCAGCAACTGCCACATCACATGGGATCCAGTTTGCCCCTGGGCTCCACAACACATTACAGAAACTTACTGGCTTTTTGAGGAATAGTTTATGTTCACACAACCCAGACACACTTGCACTCTAGAGGATTTGTACCAAAGCAAGGAATGCATTAATATTTCTGAGTAATGCATCACATGCTTTCTAATTTTACTGCTTAGTTCTGAAATCCTATTTGAGAGCTGATTGCATGATTTATTTTTTTAACTGTGAATTTGAAATGAAGTTAGCTTTATGTTGATGCAAAGTAAAATAGCAGCAATTGAGATCAGTGGGAAAGGAGAATTCAAAATAAACTATGGGAATAATATTCACAGGATTATTGCAGAGCACAAGTACATGAGTGTGCCACTTGTTCCAAAAGAATTTATCTGTGTCATTCTAGCAAGATAAAGCAGCTCATAGATGGTGGAGCACCATGACAGCTAACACAAAGCGAGGAGTGGGAACACAATGGAGTTAGAATTTTAATTCATGAGACACAGTAAGCCAAAATAAACAGCAAAACTGTCAGCTTTCATGGTTTTGGTAGCATAGGATGCCGTGATATTTATGTTCTAACAATTTGTTTTGTTTTTTAAGCAGGTATATATATTTAAAAAACCAACCAAAAAACAAAATCCCTTTTTGAATTATTACAGTGAACAAATTAGATGCTGGATTTCATATAAAGTTACTCAGTCCAAATTTAGATCAGCACAGAACAGCCTAAGAAACAATATTTCACATACAAAATGTTATTAAAAATACAGCTGCCTCCTCGTAATAGGGAAAATGTGACCCTGGAAGTAATTATGACATGACAATTACCCGGAACTTTAACTCTATGCCATGACAGTTTTCATCTAATAGGAACAGGGAATTTTTTGAACATGTGCCACACAGAAGCCTGTTTCTATGCATTTAGTATGCAGACTGCACAACCATGTAGCAAACTCTTGGCTGAATTCACGCCAACACAATGACTCAAAGAAAACTTGTAAAGTAAGCCAGACCTTGTTCCCTGCTCAGTCTGGGACTGAGTGGCTGCAGTTTGGGACTTGAAAAAGATAGGAAGATTTTCATGCAGGCCAATGTCTTGCTCCAGAAAATCTAAATTGTAACACCCTGCACTGATGTCTAGGGAAGCCCTGGCAACTGAATTTTAAATTGTTTATTACAAAAAGCAAATTACTGTTCTACATGAAAACAGAGGTTTCAATTGGAAATAAAAAGCATTTCAAAATCTGTGTTTTAATATGCCCAGTGACAATAAAGTGAAATAAGAAGACACAAGGGCACGGTGGCTAAGGAGGTAGTTCAGTTGAACAGGCACTTCAATCAGAAATTACGATCTCACACAGATATTCTCAATGCTCTGTTAGAACCAGGATGGAGATTATAGTGGTCTTTCACAATTTAAATTCTTTCAGCCTGATAATTGGGAAATGGCAAATGAGTTCTTAAAAAGTGCACATTCTAAACTTTCTCAGAGCTCTGCAATACAAGACTTCAGTAATTTCTCACTTCTTTATAAAAGCCTTCTCTTTTTAGGGTCATCCAAACTATTTATAGGTTTCAGTTACTCATTACATATTGGGATAATCCAAAAAGCACATAACACTAACTTCCCAAAACCTAACCACAGACTTTGCTTTCAATCTTTGCTTAAAATGTCAGTGCTTTCACTTAGCAGCCAAGTTACATAAACCCTTCATGGATAGCTACCAAAAAAATCCAGATCAAAATTTCCAATCATTGTTACTCTTGGACTGATAATAAAACAAGTTGAATTGCAGTACAAGGTAGAAACAATCTAACTAGGGAAAAAAAAAAAAAAGAAAATAGAAATTCAATCTTCAGTAAAAGTTTCACCAGACCAAGGTTCAAGCCAACAAAAAATACATTCCAATGCACAGACATATCTTTAAAACTAAACAAGAACATTACAAACTATCATGAACCAAGGATCTACTTTCAACAGTGGTGCTCAAATGAAGATGTTTTGTCCAGTGTGTGTAATAATTATTTACTCAAGAATAATTCACAGAATCAATTAGGTTGGAAAAGACCCCTGAGATCATCAAGTCCAACCTAAGACCAAACACCACCTCGTCAACCAGACCATGGCACTGAGTGCCACATCCAGTCTTTTCTTAAACACCTCCAGGGATAGTGACTCCACCACCTCCCTCACCCAATCACCCTTGCTATTTGTCTGGGAGAAGAGACCAAATCCCACCTGGCCATAACCTCCTGTCGGGGAGTTGTAGAGAGTGATAAGGTCTCCCCTGAGCCACCTCCTTTTCTCCAGGTTGAGCAAACCCAGATCCCTCAGCCGCTCCTCACAGGATTTGCGCTCCAGTCCCTTCACCAGCCTCGCTGCCCTTCTCTGGACCCGCTCCAGCACCTCAACGTCCTTCCTAAACTGAGGGGCCCAGAATTGGACACAGCACTCCAGGTGTGGCCTCACCAGTGCCCAGTCCATGGGCAGAATCACTGCCTTGGTCCTGCTGGCCACGTCATTCCTGACATAGACCAGGATGCCACTGGCCTTCTTGACCACCTGGGCACACCTGGCTCATGTTCATTTTCCTGTCAATCAGAACGCCTGGACCCTTTCTGCCTGGTCCTGTGCAGCCACTCTGTCCCCACCCTGTGGTGGTCCATGGGGTTGTTGTGGCCAAAGGATAGGACCCGGCCCTTGGTCTTGTTGAACTTCATCCCACTGGATTCAGACCATCTATCCAGCCTATCCAGGTCCCTCTGCAGAGTCCTTCTGCCCTCCCACAGATAGACACTGACCCAACCTGGTGTCATTTCCAAATTTGCTGATGGTGGACCCAATCCGCTCCTCCAGATCATCAGTAAAGACATTAAACAGGACTGGGTCCAACACTGATCCCTGGGGACACCACCAGTGACCCACAGCCAACTGGATCCAGCACCACTGCCCATAACTCTCTGGGGCCAGCCTTGCAGCCAGCTCTTAACCCAACATCTTCATCCATTACCAGAGTTCAAAGCAGTATCTGCACATAAAGCCTCAAGATGCCGGAAATAATTGAGATGTTAAGTCTAACATGAGAAAAAAGATACAGTGTAAGCAGTTTCATTTGTCATTTTTCACCATCATCTCCAAAGGACATTACACCCATTAATAATATGACAGCAATTTGCGAGAAATATATTTTTAACATTAAAAAATAATTAAAAAATTTAAATATTAATCATCTATGAGGTTGACAGCCCTCACTATGTCAGAACTGCCAAAATAGAGTTTCCCTAGGGCTTTGATTACTTATACTTTATACCAACTTTGTTTTTAAGAAACAGCTATGAACACAGGGGGCTTCCTTTCATATTCCGTCACAAAAGGATGATTTTTGTTCTGTACTTTGTCCAGAGAGTATTCACCAAAACCCAACCAGCTTCTGAAGCCTTCCTCACTTTCCAAGGTCCACTTCTGCCTTCTATGCATCGACCATCTCTCTTCCAACCCTGCGGCAGCTTTCATGCTTTAATAACTTTAGGCACACACCCTCATCTTTTCAGAAAACTAGAGATTTATGTGCATCCTTTCTGATCCACGCAGGGAAATGCACACAAAGCTTAGTTAGATGGGATTTCCCATCTGAGCCACGCTGGCCCAACAGTCCACACTCGCTGTGCGCTCAGGTCCCTTAGGTGAAAGCCACCCAGTCCAGGCAGCTTAGTTGTACGGAATGCCCATGTGGTTCAACACTTGCATGCTTTTCCTTGCCACCAAGCTGGCCCCTCTGCTCCTTTGTCCTCTCTGTTAGCAGGATGCTGGACATGACACAGTCAAGAGACAGAACATAGTTGTTATAGTTTTAGATTTTGTCAGGATTTTTCTTTCCTCTCCTGCCACCACTAACTTTGGGGGCTGACACTGCCTCCACCTAGCTAACTATCCAAAATTCCACCTTGATGGCTCTAAGGACAGTTCTTTTGTTTTTTGTTTGGGGAGTGGTTTTTTTTTACTTCACTTCACTTCTTCGGCGGAGGAGAGACGGAACCAGCGCACGGGGCTGCTGCTCTTCTGCTGCGAGTTCCAGCTTCTTTCCCTGCTTTTCCTGCTCCTAGCCCGTTGGGCCCAGGGCTCCACTGGGATATACAATCTAATCTTCACCGCTTTGGAGTTGCTGCCATTTTTCGCCCTGAGACACCAAGGCATCAGCAAGGGAGATCCCGGACCCCTCTGCTCACCACCCTTCCCGCCCCAGGGCCAGAGCCAGCCGGCTGAAGAACAAAGGGACCACGCTGCCTGCTACCGGCTGCCTGCGGGAGAGGAGCCGACCGCCCACCCCGTATCTCCACGGACTTATTGTTCAGGTTTTTGGTTATATAGTTGTTTTCTGTTTTGTTCTGGTGGTTCACATATACAAATATGCATATATAACTATATTTAGTAGTTAAGAACTGTTATCTCTCCTTCTACATTTTTTCCTTCAAATTAAAATTTTGTTCTAAATTTAAAAGAGACGTGATCCCTTCTTGAGAAAGGCATTCCAAATTATTTCATCTTGCTCTAAACTAAGACAATAGTGTATAATACAGACTTAAGTGTGTTGGCTGCAGACAGCAATTTCTGTGCTGTCCAGATGTGCTTTAACAGCTGTTGCTTGACCTGCAGACTTCTTAAATACGTTCCTAATCAAGAAGTCCAAGGGACACCACAGGGCAACCTATCCTGGCATCACCTCAGTGTTGATGGGCAGCAGCCCAAGTAGCCCTGCTCTGAACACAGCAACTTGTGTGAGCGTGGAACACTTTTTTCAGAAGGGATTTTACTCCTATCTGAAAATGGAATAACCCCCTTCATAATCTCATTTTGACAGCAATTGGTTAGTTCAGTGATTTAATAAAAAAAAAAATCCAATTTCCTTGGTCTGAGCCCTCATTCAGGTGTTTTTTTCTGCCATTTCTAAAATGAAGAGCCTTTAAATACCCTCTATCTTCAATTAATTACAAGCAAATAATTCTTCATTGCTTTGATAACCTGTTCTCTGATTCCTCTTGTACAAATAATTTGTTGTGCATGAGACTTTCCCCAACACCATCAGCATAAAACAATAGCACAAGGAATTCACTGAGTCTCTCTGCCCCAGTCTTGTCACTCAAGCACAATTTCAACACCTTTTCCTCATGTCATATCATCCCTGGTTTCCCTAGACATCTTTCTGCTTTCAATACATTTAGAGAACTTTTCACTACCACCTTTTGTTTTCTTAGAAAAGTGAATTTTCAAGCCATCTTACATTCCTGTTTCCAACTGACCCATCCATCATATATTGTCTCCCATATCCTGGCATGTGAGCAGGTTTTTAAATTCTTAATATCAGGCTTTCCCCTGTGATAGCCACAGAAAATCTACTGAATCAGATATGGTTTTATGGGATAGCTTTGTTTGTAGGTTTCTTGCTTTTTGGACTTCATTTTCACATAATAAAAATACATGCTGTACTTCTGAGATAAAATCTGCATGTGTGATTTACCTGACTTCCTTATTTATATTACAATTATACAACAAACTGTCCTGTGACTGTTACTACAGAGGTATCCCAGTGATGAACCTTGAGCTAAATCTTCAGCATTGCCTGGGACAAAGTGCAGAAAAGCATCTTCCCATAAATCATCTGAGAATAATTTTAGTTTTCTAGCTTCAGGATTAAGTTTACATTTGACAGTGGGCATTTAATCTTTCAGACAGTTTATAACATTATCATGATGTCACCTTATCTGGATAATAAAAGACAGATTTAGTCTTCTAGTCAGAGAAAACATTCAGTCTCAAAGGGAGCTTTAATCAGAATGATTGCTTGGCATGTTGATCTTAACCCAGCAAACAGCACTGCTGACCTTCCCTCTGCAGGAAATTTGAGCTTCTGTCATTTGTTCAGTCAGGATTACTACCATTTCACACCAGATCAGGATTAAATATGGACTTCTCAGATCAAAGATATGAGAAAACATCTCACTTGTGCAAGTAGAACGCTGCAGATACCCACTGGTTTGGGTTTGTTTTCCTAAGCTGTCTTTAAAAGACAACTGGGTGGTTCCAATTACTGTCTGAAGCCACTCACCTCTCCTCTGATTAATCACATATACAATTATTGTGTTGGGTTTTTTTCCTGCAGGATTTTTATATATTAGACATCAGCTGTTGTCAGACTAATGCTTCTGGCCTTCATCCTTCAGCTCACTGCCAAATAAAAATAAAAATACAGTTCCTCCCAAAGTTACTTTCCCGGAGATAGGTAAGTCTCAAATGAGAATATTTTTAAAACACATACATCCAGTAAGACTTTTTTCTGTTGCCCACTTGGAACAATATCTGGATTCCAAAAATGCTTCACCTTCTGCCTGAAGTTCTGAAGTAATCCACAAGAATGCCAGAGAATAGGAGATGGGAATGCAGGCAGCTGACTGAAAGGTTGATATCAAATAGAGCATTACAGCTTTATTTTTCAGAAGTCCAGATCCTCTGATGTTAAAACCAGGGGCTATTTTCCCATTGACTGGAAGGCTAAATCATGTAAGTAGAGAACATGGAGTAATTTATATGCATTTTTAAAAAATACCTCTTTTTGAGGCCAGACAGACAAGTTACCAATTACTAAAACAGCAATTTCAATACTGATTAAAATCTCAGATTACTCTGCAGTTGATCATATAAGGCATTTGCTGGGTTAACAGTTGGGCTCCATGACCTTATTAGACATCTTTTCCAACCTAAAAGATTCCATGTTGCTAGAAGAACTGGGTAATCCAGCCTTCTAAAAATACCTCTTGTTACAGTTTGGATTT
>VWZG01003639.1:228-28235 GCA_013396735.1 Grallaria varia
CTGGCACACCTGGGCTCATGTCCAGCTGCTGTCACCAGCACCCCCAGGGCCTTTCCCAGGTCCCTCATGGTCTCTGACCCCATCCTGAGGGAAGGCTGGAAAGGGGCTGAGCACCACACCCAGCTGCCACGGGACCACCTCCTGCTCATCCTGAGACCCCTGCATGTCCCCACATTCCCCCTCAGCTGCCATCGCTCCATCCTGAACCATCCCAGCCCCAGAGCCTGTCCTGGTCATCCACCCTAGCCTGTCCTGTCCATCCACCCCAGCCTGTCCGGGCCATCCACCCCAGCCTGGCCTGTTCATTCATCCTCAATGGCCAGGGTGGGTCACAGCCACATGGCTGGAAATGTTCTGCCAAAACATCCCAGAAAAGATAATCCTGGAGTAAGTGACTGTGGTGGGTCAGTCCTGGTGGGACACCCAGTGCCCACCAAAGCCCATCACTGCCCTCCTCAGCCAGACAGGGGAGAGAACATTTAATGAAAGGCTTGTTTGTCACCATCCCTGGAAGTCACACCCTGAGCAGCCTCATTGATCCCTTTCTTCAAGCAGGAGGTTGGACTGGAGACCCTCAGAATTCCCTTCCCCCTCGAGCAAGCTCTCAATGAGGTTCCTTTCATCCTTGCCTTCTACTTACAGGACAAGGGGTTACACCAGACATGGAATGGAGATGATGCAGCTTTTCCTGGGAACAGATTCCTGGCTGTGGCTGCAGTGAGGTGCAGAAGCAGTCTCATCCAGGCACTGACTCACTATCTTTGCTAGTTTTGAAGAACAGGTTATAAAACCCCCATTGTACTTCATCCCACATCAAGGTGAGTGATGTTTCATCCCCTCCTGTCACACCCTGCACCTCTGTCACCCAAGGGGATCTCCAGTCAGGCTGGTTGACTTCTCCCCACAAGTCCCAAATGCATCCAAAAGCACCAAATTATTCATTCTCCCAAAGGCAGAAGCTCTCAGCATCTCTGTGCCCTCAGCAGCTCCTCTGTGCCTGCCCAGGCCGCAGGGCTGGGATGTTCTGGGTGAGCCCAGGCTGTTCCCTTGGAGCAGAGAGCCCCAGCAGACCTGTTTGTCTCACCTTTTTATTTTCCCCATGCATCAGAGTCAAGCAAAACAAACCCACGTGTTTGTTTTCAGGTCAGCAGCACATCAGGAAGGCTTCCAAAGCACTCACGTGCCTAAGTAAATCCTGGATTTTATTCCAGGAGGGAAGCCTAAGCCTGGACTCTCCCCATCCATACATGTGTTTTAAGAGTCCTGCCTGGTGGAGGTGACTCTGACCCAGCCAGCTGAGGTATGAGATGGAGCAGTTTCTATTCCCACCTCCCATCTGACAACCACTGGAATATTTTGGTTGGAGGGGTTTTTTCCCTTCTCCAGCCTTCAGCTTCCCTGACACAAACACTCCCCCTCCTCCTGTGTCCCAGCCACACCAGGGAACTGTCATCTGCTGGGCAAAGCAAAAGCACAGAGAGTACAAAACATCTGTTAATTGGGTTCCAGGACACATTTAATCCGTTTTGCTCTGGCGAATGGTGAAAGAAATTTCTCTAATGGGCGGCAATAGATGTAAGAGACAATAACCACGTTGGTGTCTGTCACTGCCCTACAGCAGGAGGTGCTGAGGAAGGAATGGGCTTAAGGACCCTTAGGAAAAATCTCAGGACACCCATTTAGATTTGAAATTTTATTTTTTGCTGTGATGGCAGCAGAGAACTGTAAAGTCTCCAAGAGCCACCTTCAGAGTGATGAGAGAGGGCAGAGAAAGCAGTGAAGGCAGAGGGCCCTCCGCGGGTCCGTGGTCGGTGCTGAGGGCACAAAAGGAGTCATGGCTTGAGGTTTTCTCCCCCTCCAGCAAGGATTCTACCCACCTCACTACTTGTCCTCAAGGAAAGTGCACACCTGGAGAAGGTCTGGAAAGGGAAAGGACAGGGAGAAGTTCAGATGCTGCCTTTAAACCCTCCCATCCACCAGAACACACTCAGCCATGCCAACAACATCATCGCATGGAAAATCCACGGTGTGCCACAAAAAAGGGGCATTAACCACAGAGCACTCTGAGCCCACACTGATGGGCCCAGGTGGGTTCCTTGTGCCATTTCTCAAAGAGCATGTTTTCCAAAGGTGAGGAAAACTCTTCCATTCATGTTGCTGCCGGAGCAGCAGATTTAAGTTGTTCTCTGTTCTCCAAAGCATCTTTGAGAAAGGGTATTGAGCTGTCCTCGTTTTGCTTAAAAGGCATCAAATGGACAGTTCCAGAAGAAACTGCAGTTCAGGGACTTGTGGGGCTGTTCCAGTTACCTGATGGATTGCAGGTGTTGAGGCTGGCCAGTGAAGCGTGGTATTGATCTCCGAGGAACTCCTTGTACGTTGTTCCATCACGGAGTTTGACCAGGCACTTGGTCAAGTCCTTAAACAGAAGGTCCTTGGTTTCATATGCAAACATATTGAAGTCCTTATTCTTGATTCCTTTTGCTCCAAACAGTCTCTGAAATAAAGGCACAAAGAGGAGAGAAATAGAAAGCTGGCAAGATTCAGATTGTGCAAGCCTAGCTCTTGGTCCTGGTTCTTCACCATCCTCCTGGGGAGCTCCAAGCTGAGCTCCAGAAATTCAGGAGTGAATTTTCTGTGCATGTGATAAGAGGAGGGGTCTCTTCCTGGCGGGCACATTTTCCTCTCCTTTTTAACATGCAGAGGCCATGGGCAGATGGTGCCAGCAGGACCTGTGCTTTAGCCACGAGGTGGGAGCAAAAGGAACTGACTTCCCAAGGGCCCCTCATCACACCCTGGTGGCAGAGCAAATACTGATGTCTGCAGTGAGAAACGGGGGTGGTTTGACCCAGGGATGCTGACCCCAGTAGCTGCAGGACTGCGTGTGTGTGGGGAGGCTGCTGCTGGTGCCAAACCTGACCCATCTGTGGCAGAGACCAGGCACCCCAAAACACACCAGCAAGAGCAGAGCCCATAAAGGAGCTGATAAACTCACACCACACAAGCGTAGTGTGGCAGCAGCGACTGCTGCTGTGACCCAGCTGTTCCCTAAAGGTGTATTTGCTGAGGTGGCAGAAGAGAAAGAGTGGTTTGGAAGGGATGGAGGAAGGGCCAGGATAAGGGGCAAGGCTGTCACCCCATTCAGTGAGGGAAAATCTTCCACATTACGCTGGCTTGGGGAAAATCAAAGCACAAAGGCAACCCCCCCAAAGCATTTCTTCCACTCTCAGCACTACAAACCTCTTGTTTCTCCAGCAGGTCACGGACTTCTGCTGCTTTCTCAGGACGGGTCATCACAGCGTGGGTGGGAACTTTGGCCAGGTGGCAGTTCCTGTAATCCATGACATTTGCCCGTCGCCCGTCAGTGCACAGCAATTCAAACTGGTCCATTTTCAGATCTTTGGCCCAGCTTTCTTTACTTTTGCCTTTAAAGAGAATGGGTTTGGAGATTCAGAGAGCTTGTGTAGCAGGGGAGCATCAGCCCCACAACACTTAGGGAGTCATCCAGAAGGGGAAGGCAACCCTGGCGTGAGCTGTGCAGTAACCACGTACCATCAGTGTTCTCCTCAACGATGGAATGCTTAATAAAGGCCACATCCCCCTGCTCCACCAGACACCTGGGAAATAGAAAGAGGGACCAGTTATGTGGGTGCTTGAATCCTGGCCATTTCCCACAGATTTGATTTGGACTTGTGTCCTATTTTGTCCAATTAATCTCTGAGGACAACCAGCTCTACCAGCCCTGCCGCAAATATCTTAAAGCTATCTGAAACACTTTACACTCCTCATTTATATTCAAAGTGGAGCACTGCTGCCATTGTAGGAGGTCTTGTGTCTCTCCAGGTTCGCCTGGAGGCAACAGGACATCAGATTTTACATCATTCTTCAGGAAGCAAAGACAAAACACGTAGCATATGTATGAAATTACAGACATATGTACCTTGAGTGGTGCACTGGAGAGAGAGAGGAGGTCAGTGAGTTAGCGTCAACATGAGGCTGTGCTCCAGCTGTGATCTACCCATGACCCCTGGCATTAGCCCCAATCTACCTGAGGCAGCCTGAGTGTTCCAGCACCCACCGTAAGGCTCCGGTGTATCCGTAGTACTGCTCGTGGCTGCTGGCAACGCACTTCTCCGGCGGGACACCCCCTGAGCCCTTGCAGAGCTGGCACAGGCGGGAGGTGGGGGGAGATCCGGGGGCGCAGCCCTTGCTGAAGTATTCATCTGAAGGCAGGAATAGGGAAAATTCACTTTTCCTGCCCTGGAAAGTTAGGTTTTGTTTTAATAACCTGAGTTAAATGCGCCGAATTTGTGTTATTGGTCACTGGGGAGCTGGGAACAGGCTGGGAGAGGGAGAACGGTTCAGTGGGCAGCCAATCACACACATCTGGTTTTCACTGTGGAACTTGTGCCTTGTTATTATTGATAGTCATTGTTATTGTTGCCCAGAGAAGCTGTGGCTGCCCCATCCCTGGAAGTGTCCAACGCAAGGTTGGATGGGACTTGGAGCAACCTGGGCTGGTGGAAGGTGTCTCTGCCCGTGGGAGGGGGTGGAATGAGACAAACTTTAAGCTCCCTTCCCACCCAAACCATTCTGGGATTCTGTGAGTCTATGATGAAGTAGGACCTAAGGATGAAGTGCAGTAGGCATTATCTTGGTGTAAAAAGAAGAATGTTTCTCCTGCAAACCATTCCCAGCCTCCACAGAGCCAGCCCAAGCCTCCACAGTCTTTATAGGTCGGCAGAGTTGCATTTGGCAGCAACGCTGGAGCTCTGGGGGCAGGAGGATGGAGAGGCTAAGAATAAAACTTACTTACACAGTATCTTCTTTTGGTTAGAGATTTCCATTTAACAATTATGCTTACTTTGCCTTGGTCAGTAACATTTCCAAATTATTTTAGTTGGACCATAATTCTCAAGGAATTCTCAGGCAGTTTCTTAAAATTTCCTGGATGCAGATCAGCCTCTGTCCCCTGTTCTCAGCCCTTCCCCTCCCTCCTGAGCTTCATCCCTTATCCCGAATCCACACCCTGCACAAACGCCGGGCCCTCTATGGGGCAGCCAATGCTCCCTTTTTGGAAACACCTCTTGGGCTGCCTCAGAGGGAAGGGGAGAGATGGGAAAAGAAAGCAAAGGCTCCCAGAGCAGCTGATGTGCCGTATCTTGCTCTGAAGAGACCACCAACAGTGTAAAACTTTGCTCAGTGAAACCTTAAATAACAGAGTCTTCTCCCTTTCCCTCCTCCAGGTGGGAATCTTTGAGGCACGAGAAACACCAAAGACCAGATGAAGGACAGAAAAGCACCTTCGTGAGGAGATTCCCGGCCCAAAGGAGTGGATGCAGAAACTGGACTCACCGAAGTTGCAGTTGCCTGTCCTGTTGTGGATCAGGCCCATGGGGATGTTCCAGCCAGCAGTCCTCCCCACGGCTGTGTGGCACGACTTCTTGCCCTGCAGGTTGTTCCATGTGATATCTTTGTCAGACTTCTTCACAACAGCCACAGCAAAGTAGGTTGCTTTCCAGAGATAAAACAGAGGAGAATTAAGGCCTGACCAAGGATCACGCCGTGATCCCTGAGGAGACCACTGGCTTCCCTTGGGAAAGGGCATCTGTGAACAGCACCACAGAAAGTTTTTGCACTTATAAGTTATTTTCCAGGCAGCAACAATGGAAGTGTTTGTAGATGTGATGCATATACTTCCACTGTGCTCCTGGGAAGTTATTATCCCTGACTTTTCCCTGCTGCCAAAACTCTGACACTTGGGTATGCCAGAAGGCTGCAACAGAACATACATGAGGATTTCTTATTCCCTCCAGATTTCTTAACCCCTTCTGATTGCTCATTTTCTCCTTAGCAGAGGAGAAAACCCTTCCCTCTTCTCCCCCTTCCCATTCCTAGAAAGAACAATTTCCTGTCGCTACAGCCCAGACCTTCTTTCCCTGCCCACAGCCCCAATGCTGCTGTGGTGTGACCACACAAGTCTCTGCTGTTACTCTTTGCTTTGCATTGGTGTCTCCTTGCAGGCTCAGACTCCCCATCCGACTGGTCTCCCAAAATCAGAATATCTGCATTGGACACAGGGGCTTCTCTGGACACCTCCCATTTATTCTCCACTCAAGACTGCAGGTATTTTTCCACTTTTATCCCTGAGGACTGTTTTCTATGCCTCTGTTGGCAGTAATTACCTGGTTCTTCTGAGCCGCTGCATTGACTATCTGTGGGAGGGGAAAAGAAGAAGATGTTAAATAAAAGAGATCTCAAACCCAAGAAAAGGATCGAACTCACTGATTTTTTGGGGAAACTTCATTCTAGAAGCGAGCGTTTCAGGTCACACCTTGTGAGTGAACAGAACAAAGCACGGCGTGCAGCTGTTCCTCTGAACTAAAGCAACTGGTTTTTACCAAGGCCAGTGCTAAAGGATAGCGACAGGATGTGAGCAGGATTAAAACCAAGAAGAGAGGAGCTGGAGGTTGTCATGTTCCTGACTGCCCACACCTGCTCTCCCAGGGCTGTCCCACCTTCACGGAAAGGTGAAGCAGCGAGCGGAGTTGCCTCATGTGTTTTCTGCAGGATGCGGCGCCGAGGCTGCTCTCTGGATTCCAGAATAAACCCGGCGCTTTGGCAGCAGCCCATCCCACCACCAGGACCCCGAGGGACAGAAGAGGCTGTGCTCACCCTCGTAGCTCTCTGCCATCACGGGCACCAGGCCACACACGCCGGCAGTGTAGACAAAGCCTCCGTCCAAGGTGACGGCGTCTGCTTCGCCTTTCTGCAACAGCAATGAAACACTGCATGTCCCCAGGCCAGCGCCTCTCAGACATCAGGGGGCACAAGAAGCATCTGGAGAGTTCACAGCGAGGTGAAAAGGGGAAAAAAGCCATACCATGATCTTCGTGATGCATTCCTTGGTGTCCTCTGCCACGACGCACTCCACCTCCCCGTTGCTCATCACGCTCCACACATCACACTTCTTCTTCTCGTCCCTGCCAATGGCACACCACTGGGTCTTGTTTCCTCTGCGCCTGGGGGTCAGGCGATCTGGAAGGCCAGGGGAAAACCAGGATAAGGCCAGAGCCCTGCAGAGCAAACAGGCCACCTCCTGGGTGTGTGGGACTCAGCCCCAAAACCACCTGTGCACACGGACCTTGCTCAGGGCAAAAGGTTCTCATTTAATGAGTGGGCATGAATAGAAAGGGTGATTCTTAAGCTGAAGGACGCTCAAAAAACAACCCACAGGTCAGAAAGGTGAATTTCTGCATCACACAGTCCATTCAGGCAGATCTCTGTTAGCTAAAACAGCATGACCACTAAGCCCCATGTACTTGATACTGCTGCCTATAACATATCCCACATTTCTGCACTCCTCACAGCCCAAGCAACCATGAAAGTAAGACCAGACTGAGCCAGAAAATTACAACCTGGTTGTGTTTCTGTGCAACAGCATTTCAATAATATGGTCTGATGAAATGTGAAGTCCATGCACCTGTCAGCTTGCAAGTGCACCCCCTTCCAGAAGTGAAGTGCTTTAAATTGTACTGTACATTCTAAGTGGTTTCAGAGACCATTTGTGGGATGTTTGATTCTCAGAAAGCCATCAGTAAAGGCTTGATGAGCCTAGAGGGAAATAAAGGACACTGTTTCCCTCAAGCGGCCAATACTGGACCTGCTGTCCCAGGATGTTCCTTCATTTTGCATCCAGAAATGGCTTTTCTAGCGGCAGTTTTCACCATGCCCAACCTCTGCCACCAGCTGGCATGGAGTGTGTGTAAGTTTTCCTTCTTTGTCAGTGTGGTGGTGATGTTATTTTGGGTATGGACTCAACAAATGCCTTTTGTAGGTGACGTCCATGCAGATTATGTGATTTCACAGGAAATATTTTGCAGATGATAAATCTGCGTCTGAAAAAATCATATTCCTTTCACCCAGACGTATTTGCTGATGCCCACAGTTCCCCACACTGACATGAGTTTGGTGCTCCTGCCCTGCCTACCTTTTTGGAGGCTCTGGATGGCACTGTAATAGTCAAAGCCCAGGTAGAGCTGGGCATCCATCAGCGATGGAATCTGCTTCAGCTGTATTGCAGAGTCTTTGAAAAGCAAGTCTTTGAGGCCTGGGTCCTTCTTGCCGGGTGGCCCAAAGAGGTGGAAGGTGCTGGTTGTGCCCACGCCATATTTTTCCTGCCACAAGGGAAAAATAATCAGCAAATGACCGTAACCAGAACTCTTGGAAAGCTGGAGAGAGCAGCCAATGCCAAGGACAGAAGAGGGGATGCTGTGGGAAGGAAAGGAGAGCTTGGTGATACCTGTGCTTTGGAGAGGAAGTTCCAGATGTCATTGACCTTGTTGTCATCTCGAGCCACCACGGCGTGAGCAGGAACCCTGGCCCAGTGACAGGCCTTGTAGTTGTCCACGGGCTGACGGGTGCCATCCAGACACAGAAGCTCATACTCATCCTTCTCACCCGGGGCATTTTCTGGGGGAAGGGAGGAACCATGAGTTGCATCACCATGAAAATAGACCAAACAAAGCCTGTCTGGGAGAGCTTTGTAATTAATTTATTTCTGCTGAAGCTTGGAGGAGAATTCTTTGCAGGAGACAGGTTGCAATGGGACTGGGGTCATAGTGCAAAGGCAAGACCTGGGGTGGAGAGATCATCTCTGCCCCTGCCACAGCTAACCCAGCAGTAAGAGGGTTTATGCACAATTGGATACAAACAGGTTTCCAAACACCATACAAAGGGATTGAAGAGGTCAGAAGCTGCACATGGGCTGTGAAGGCCAGTAGGTAACTAATGTCAAGGCTGAAAAAAAAGCCCAGGACTGAGATCACAAGATTACAGGGGAATTCAGGTGGGAAGGAGCCTTTGAAGATCTCTGGTCCTAGCCCCTGCTCAAGGCAGGGGCAGACCGGGTTGCTCCAGGTGGATCTGGAAACCCTTCAAGGATGGAGAGTGCACAGCTATCCTGGGAAACCTGTCCCATTGCTTCCTTGTCCTCGAGGGGCAAAAAACTCCCCTTGTATCTGGTCCTCAGGCTGATCAATCCCACCCCACGGAGCATCTGCTGCAGGACAGTTGTCCCTGCCCCATGACAGCCTTGGTGACCCTCCACTGAGCTCACTGCAGGTCCTGGACATGCCAGGCCATCCTCCACCTCCGAGAGGTGCAGAGTCCATTAACCCTGTCTGTGGGCTGAATTCCCTCCAGAATCCCTCCAAGGGGAACGGGTGACCTGCTCAATTGCTCACACCACAGCTGGCTCTGAGATAGGGCCCCGAGCAGGTTTTCCTCCTACAAAGAAGAACCTCAGAGAAAAAAAAGTGTCCCCACCATAATCCTACTTCTCAAAAACAAGGAGGAGTTAGTCCACAACGTGCAAAACATGTTTCAAGAGCTGAAAGAAGAAGAGATTTTGGACCTGCCTGGAGAGGAATGAAATCTGCACAATGCAGAGGAATTCCAGGATGGAGTGGCAGCGAGAGGCTGAACTAGAAAGAGGAGAAACAAGAGATCTTGCAGGCTTACCTTGAACAGTTGTGTGTTTCACAAAAGCCACGTCTCCTTTTCCTTCTTTCAGACATCTGCAGTGGGGAGGAACAGAAGAGAAGTTAGAAAAACAGACATTGTGGCTCCCCATCTCCTGTTTCAGCAAATTACTTTTGGTACAAGGTGCTGCCATAGGGAATTGGTCTTCCCAGAAAAAAAACCTGTCCTGGCAGGGAAAAAATTGTAATGGCAGAGAAGTAATTCAGTGTCCTCAGGACCCCTGGTGACAGCACAACCCTCCCTGGTTTAACAAAAACTTGCATGTGTCTCAGGGCTAGAATAGTTCCCCAAAGCAAAGGTAACTTTCACTCACTGAAAAGCTCCAGAATATCCAGAATAGGGCCCTGTGCGGGACGTTTTGGTTTTGGCGTCCCCCTTGCACTGACGGTACAGTTTGGGCTCAGTGGTGACACCAGGAACGCAGCTGGCGGAGAAGAAATTGGCCACGGCTGCGAGTGAGAGAGGAGCAACAGTCAGTCAGAAACTCACTTTGAGAAGGACCGGGAGGGGGATGATGCACAAGGGGTGTCAGTGCCCGGTGAGCCACCTCTGGACCTCCACAGGACATTGGGCAACATCCCTTTCACTGCATCACCACCTCTGCCTCAGCCCCCACCCAGGCAGCGTCTCCCCCCTCACCTTGCTCGATGGAGCCGGAGTCTTTGCCATCCCACTCGATGTCTCCCCGGTGGGTCAGTATTCCAATGGGGATGTTCCAGCCAGCAGACCTGCCCAGGCCCGTGTGGCAGGATTTCTTGCCCCTCAATTCATTTATACTGAAGTCTGTTCCCTTCTTCACGACGGCCACAGCATAGTAGCTGGTAGTGGAGCCTGCAGTGCAGGACAAAGCAGTAAAGCACTGAGAAAACAGGACTTGGGAACATTTCCAATCCTGCTAAACCCCCTGTTTCAGGGGAAAAGGTGCTGCATTTCCAAAGAAGTAGAAATTTGCCTGAACACTCATGGTTTTGTCATTTCCTTAGGGATGTGCTACGCTGCCAGTGTTGACCCAAGGCTGCACATTACACCTTACACTGAGTGACCTGAAAACAGGTCACCACACTCAAAGTGCTTTGGCACGAGACAGACATCAGATGTGCCATAGTTTTGTAAGGAGCCTCAACAAGTCTTTTTGGCAAACCTCTTCTCAAATGCTGTTGCCCACTGAAGAATTTATGTAAACCTTGTGAGAATGAAACTCCGTGTTTAGTCTTTAAAATTACACCTAGTCCATCACATGCTGTGTATGGATACAATGACTGAGTTTTAGGCGTGGGAGAGACCTCAGCCTTCCATTTAATATGTGTTTTTCTTAGCCAGCGTGTTGAAAATGATTGCACTGTGTTGCTTTGATCCTGAACATTGTGTACAAACAGGCTGAGCTCCAGGGCAGAGGTCAAAAGAGGCTGGGAGCTTTGGATGTGGTGGGGAAATAGCATCTGATTGGCTCCCAGGAGAAAGATGGGAGAGATCAAGGTTGGTGAGCAGGGAGTGAGCAGGGATGGAGCCGAGGATCTAACTCCTGCCAGAAGGGATTGCTGCAGAGCACTTTTTATGCTTCTCTTCTTTTTTCCTGGGTACTGCCTGCGCTTCTTGCCTCAGCTGGGTGCTCCTCCCCAACCACTAGGAGTGCTGTTGCCCCTTCAATCATTGTGGTTTTTGGTCTTGCTGACTGTACAGGAATGTACACAGCTTATCTGGGCCATCTAACTCTGTGTTTTACCCACGTAGCTCAAGGCCCTGAAAGCAGAAAATCTCTGGGAGTGGCACAATTCGTATGTCATGCTTCAGGAGGACCAGGATTTCTGATCATGGTGCTCTCCATGGAATCAGAGACTTTCCCTGCAGCAAACGACAGAAATGGGGCATTGGCTCTGCCCCTTTCCTCTGCAGTGACACTGTGGCCATGGGTGACGAGTCACAGTTTGCTGAACTGACCCCCACCCCTTCCCCTCTGGGATCTGGAAGCCAGGGGCAATATCTTGGACCCCCCAACTGAAATAAAGTGGGAACTCTGCGTGGAAAAAGGATGGCCTTTGCACTTGCAGCTTGTCATCACCACTTGGCTTAAAGTACGACATGAAAATGTACCTTCGCTGTGTTCGTAGACCTCAGCAGCAATGGGCTTCAGCTTGTAGGGGGCCAGACCTGCCTCAAACACTTGACCTCCATCCAAGCTGATGGCATCTGCTTCATTATTCTAAACAGCAAAGAGATTTCACCAATTAACAAAGAGCAGGAAAAACGCTTCCCAGAGTCTCTCCTGCATCCTTGTGGATGACTCCTTCTCTACAGGGGGATCCCAGGTAACAAGCAGTGACTGAAAGGAAACTCCTTCTCCAGGTGCAACAGGCTGCTGGACCATCCTCAGTGCCCAGCCCAGGGGTTTGCAGCCCACTCACCGAAATGGCTTTGATGCAGTCGAGGTACGTTGCTTTCTGCAGGCAACTCAACGCAAAGTTGTCGTCTTGCATGTGGTCCCTCAGGCTGTTGCATTTGTTCTCTTCTGCTGAGGATATGGTGCACCACTTGATGTTTGTCTTTGGGGGAGCAGCAAGACACAGAGCTGTAGAAAGAAACAGAAATAAATAGTCTGAGAGAGCTAGAAAGGCATGGATTGGAGAGAAGCAGCATCTCTGTGAGTACAAGGTCTCTGGTTCCCCCCAGTCACGGCCTTGGGTGATGGCCAGGTGCAGGATTTCCCTTGCACATCTCCTGAGTCATGCAGGAAGGTGCTTTCTATCTTGCCTGACGTGTGCACCATCAGGAACATTTGGGAGGATCATTCCTGTCCCTGGACAATCATGTCTCAAGCAGCCTGAGCTCACAGCAACAGCCACAGGAGGAGAACAAATCCATAAAATTCAACAGAAATTAAGCTCAAGCCTTTGCAAAAGCAGCGAGCAAAGACAGGTCCCTGAAGCAGCAAATAACCCAGAGGGAGGGCAGCTCTGACCTGTTTGCAGAACGCTGACCTGTTTGCAGAACACTGACAGTCTCACCCCCTTGGCAGCTGCATGATCTGACATATCTGACTGTCTCTTTACATCTCACCTCCTCCACTACACCCACTAACAGAGGTGCCACAGCATCACCACGGTCCTTCTACGAGTCCCCCAGCCAGTAAATGCAGCTGAGTGGAGCAAAGACCTCAGGTGGACACAGATTTTCTCCTTCTCCAGCAACCTGAACGACAGAAATGCTGGAAACTTGCAGTTTAAGGACGTGGGCAGCCTGTGCTGACCCTTAACTCTGCCCCTTCCCAGCAGGGCTGTGCAGACCAAGAGGTTGCTCGCACAGGGCGCTCCCTCTGAGCCCCCGATGGCACATTTCATTCCAACATCTCAGATTAACCCCTGCCCTTTCCCTTTTCTCTTTCACCTCTGAAATTTCCTCTCTGTACGTGACTTTTGAGCCACAGCCCTGCCAGCAGATGCCTCCCCTCCTCCCAGTGGAGGTGCCACAGGGAGTATCCTTAGCCTTAATTCCTTGTGCCATCATTCACATTTTTCAAGTCTTGGCTGCACAAGGCCAAGGTCACTTTAATCTAATGCTGGCAACCACCCTGCCCAGGGCAGGCTCCCTCCTGAGGGACACTGAGAGGGTAATGGGAGCCTGGGTGCCCTGGCCACTGTCACAGAGCTTTTGGGCTCCTTCCATTCAGAGGAAGAAGAGGGACCATTAAAGAACATCCTTATGTTCCAGTACTCAGAAAAGGTGCTCGAGGGCTTTCTGATGCCAGTGGTGTAGGCAGTAATTCCCACCAGAGGACATTAAACCCCACCATGCTTTACAGAGGATCAGAAGAGACCTGCTGCCTATTCCAAGAAGGGGATCCCCCTTTCCCCTTCCAGGTCAGGTGCAGACAGCAGCTTGCTGTGGCTACCTGCCCATTGCCTGCCAGAGCTGTGAGCAGAGAGAGAGGGAAGAGTCACTTCGAGCAGAGTCAGCCCTGCAGCAGCACAATTTTGGCATAAAATACACGAATAAAGTGCAGCTGCAGCAGCAGGACAGAGCCCCATAGGAGCACAGGGGGGAAGCACAGGGAGTCTTCCATTATTCAATCTCCATTTCAGTGTCACTGCCTTCAGGTATAAGTCAGATCATGCAGCCTTGGCAGGCAGGTGCTGCAGGAGTTTCTCCCCCGTGGCTGAGCCCACGCTGCTCTCCCGGCACAGCAGTCGGCCAGAGGATGATTTTCCCCTTCATCCTGTGGCCGCAGCCTCTCTGGAGGAGTCCCCTCTGTGGTGGGTGCTGATGGGGGGGTGCTCCGTGGTGGGATCCCCCCTCTCGCCGTGGGGAGCAGCCCCCCCCCCCTCCAAGCCCCACGGGCCACCCGAGGGGGAAGCAGCTCAAAATACCATTACCACTCTAAACACCACCCTCCTGGGCAGATCTGCGGCAGCCGAAGCCAGCACTGCTGGATTGTGGCTTTTCTTGACAGCTGCCTGGCTCTGGCACGCGTGGCAGCTCTGAAGCAGCCTTGTCTAGGGGGAACCTGCGCTCTGCTGTGGGTTTGGCTTCCTTTCCCCCGAAACTCCTCTCAGCAGGCACTTACCCACTATCCCGAAGGACAGCACGGTGGAGAGCACGAGTTTCATACTTGAGCAGGGGGGCAGGTGCCGAGGAGGGGGTGCAGCAGCCTTGGTCACAGACTGTCCCCTCCGAGTCTGTGATGGCTCTGGAACCGCTTTCTCCCTCCTTTATAGAGGAACAGCCTTGGCTGTGTTTGCAGAAGCAATGACCTAACACTGTTTGTCCTTCCTTGTTTCTCAATAGCTTCTAAATCGCCCCCCTCGGTAGATCAGCCCGTTTTTAGGAAGCTTTTCACTTTGGCACTGAACCCTTCCGCTGGCAGGAGCCAGAGCCGGGCAAGGCGCTTGGTGTTTTCCAAGGGGCTTCAGATGGAAAATTCCCAAGTTGTGACATTTGAATTCCCTTCAGGGCTGAAGCGCCGCAGGAGGGGCTGTTTTCTTTGTGTCGCCCACCCCCTGCCTTGCCAAGAACTAATCTCAGAAAGTCCCTGCTGGCTCCAGCCCTGGGTTTTGTGTGTTTGCCAGTAAGTGCTGCTGTGGTGTCCGTAGCCCTTTGGCTCGCAGCACTGAGTGCGTGGCTGTTCCCTTGCACGCTCCTGGCGATGGCAGGGCACTTGAAAGGCACTAAATGATTCTTACACATCATCTGGCTCTTTGCACAGGCAAAGGAAGCCAAGGGCAGAGACTGAAGAGCTCGATAAGTGCCCTGCAGCCAGAAGGAAGCATCACACTGCACCTTTGGTAGGTTTGTGGGATGAACCTGGGAAGAAATGCTGAGATCAGCAGTCACCTTCCTCCCCCTTCCTCTGCAAACCCTCTCCATCGGATTGGGTCACTCCTGATCTGCCCCCTGCAGTCAGGACCAGCGGGGCATGGCCTGGTTGGTGGTGGTCAGCCTTCATGATGCTGCCCCAGCATCAACATCCCATCTTTGCTGCAAGGTGCAGGACCAGCTTCAGGCTGACTCTGGTGCACAATCCGAGAGTCCCTGGACCACACCAGCCCTCTAGACAACTGCTCAGGCTGGGCCACCCACTGTGTCACCCAGCACAAGTTACAAGAGTGATGTCAGAAGCCCCATAGGGACGTCCAGCTCCCAGGCTTGCTCTGGAGCACCAGCCTCCCTTCAAGGGAGGATCTCCTCCATCCCCTACACAGCTCCTTCCTTTCCCACAGCCTTCACCCTCTCACATGGCTGGAGGTTGACTGCAAGCACCTGTGCTGGCTCTCCTCCCTCCTCCCAGCAAGCTCAGGGCAAAGTGACCTGCAGTGGGCAGTGGTGGCCAGGGTGGCTTCAGTGCAGGTGGGAGCCCAGTGTCAGGTCAAGGGTATGGCTCTACAAGGTGACCCAGGGAAGGGGGCTGCTGGAGACCCTCAGGCAGTGACCACCTGCACCGTGGCACCAGGAGCCTGCCCTGCCTGTGCCTGAGCAAGAGGCACTCGTGGACACTGGTTATTCCAGCATCATCTCTAGCAGTTCCTTCAGCATGGATAGTTCCCGTTTCTCATCCCCTCCTCCCCTGCTTTCCCAGAGGAGCAGCACGTCTTGTGTCCAGAGCATCTCCAAACACACTGTAGCTGTGGGGGTATTGACTTTCTCCCACCTCAAGCCTCCCTTCTCTTTTAAAAGATCTCCTGTCCAAATTTACTCCAGCAAGCTGTGGCCTTCCAAGGTCATCCTGCATTGACACAGGCAGATGCCACTGAACTCCATCCCCAGCTTCCTCTGGGTCTCACCAGTCCTTTCCTCACTCAGGGCAGCCTTAGCAACATCCCTGTCTGCAGGAAGAGGCACAAGGGGTCTGCTGAAAGCTGTTCCACACAGTTCTTCCATAGGTTTTTCATTGATTTGTTCCAAAATGCCTCTTCTAACAGATATCCTGCGAGAGCCTCGGAACTGCAGAGCCTCTGAAACACCAAAGATACCTGGGCACAGAATGGTGAAAATCTCTGGACATCTTGACTCCGCAAGCTAAGCAGTTACAGCACTATCCAGACAGGATAAAGGCATTTTTGCCACAACAGATGAAAGGGAAAGACACCAAGGAAAGCTTGGAAAATATAAAGATTCCATTCAAACAACAGAAGAGCAGTTGCTGGAAGAGCCTAAACTTTCTTGCTTTCTGTACATGGGTTCCAGACCTTTTACAGAGAACACCCTCTGCTCCTGCCTCCCTTCCCAAAGCTCTCCTGCGTCCCAGTGCAGACTCTGCTGATGTGGTGGGCAGTTTTCACTCCACATCTCTTCCCCTTGCTCTCCCACATGGCACCAGGGCAAATCCAGGGGAGAAGGCAGAGGCTTAGATTGCAATGCTTACCCCTTGTGTCCCAGTAACCTCCTGGATTTCCAGATGTCACCAGTCACCTGCAATGTCACCAGCCACATGCAGAGCCACTTCTACACCTCCTTTTGCTGCCACTAAATCCTACTTTTCTCCAGGATGGATTCAATTCTTCTCCTGGTGCCCACCCATCTTGTGGCTGCTCCTTTGGTAGCTTTGTCTCCTGTGGCCAAAACATGCTGCTCCAGCCTGCGCAGAAGAAACTCTTCCAACACACAGCTTGCCTTGGAGACACCCCATGGCAGAAGCACAGGAGGTTGGTGATGAGTCCTCCAGGCCACCTGGGCTCAGACCTCGATCTCCAAAGGACCCAACAGGCCTCCAAGGTACTTCTGTCTGAGGAAGACATCACACCAAGGGAAGCCTTGGATGGAAAAGGTGAAATAGTCTGTGTGGCCTCCAGCTGCAAAAGGCCTTCCTTTTGGAGTCCAGGAGGGGAAACTTCCTGGTGCTATCAAATTCCTCCCCTGAACATCTGTCAGAGAGCTGCTTTGCCAAATTTTGTGTTAGAAAGTGCACGTTTATTCCCATGGCGGGTCATCTCTCACTAAACACACACACACCCCCCTCGACAGGTCCTGGTCAGATCCATACCTTGCTGGAGGAGCTCCCATCCCGTGCCCAAATATTTGTGTCAGGCTGACTAAGCTGAGACTGATCACCCAGGGCCAATTCCTGGTAACTATGGCAATTCTTTACCAGAAAGGACAGAGTAAGTCAGCGCCTCTCGGACTTTGTCCCCGTTTTCCAGAAAGCATCAACCCTTCTGTAGTGCCCATCTTCCTGAAACACCAGGAATTGTTGTTACACATCCCACGTTCGTTGCATTGCAACACTACACATCCCAGTTGTTCTGTTTTCCAAAAGAGGATGCTGCTAAAAATTACATGACTGATGAAGAAACACAAATTAACACACCCTCTGCCCAGCCACAGGTCAGTGGTGATGCACAAACACAGCTGAGCCCCAGAGAAAGGACAATGCCAAGTAAAACAGAAGGCAAAATAATACTGTGTGTTTCCACATCTCCCTCATTACTGCAAAGCCCGTGTGTGCACTGCAGTTTGTGGCTGAGACGAGGCTGGAGTGGAGTTTTGGTGGTGTCTTAGGGCAAGGGCGTTTGTTGGAGCCGGGCTGGGCTGAAGTTAGAGCTGGCACGGCTGTGCAGGAGAGGGCTTGGCTTTCTCACAGCGCTGGTGGCTGCCAGAGCTCCTCCTGGAGCCAGTGCAGCTGATGGAGCCTGGAGCTGAGCTCTGGCCCTGCCTCTGCACCTGAAAACACCGACCAGGCAGAGGCAAGCTGTGCCCGAGGCACCACAGCAGCACAGGCACCTCACCCAGCACTTCGGAGCAGCAATCTCCCTAAAAGTGCCCCTGTCCAGCAGAGGAGGCCCTTGGAGCTAATGCTGCCGTTCCCAGGGGTCACCAGGCTGGCAGTTGGGTGATGAAGTTCCAGCTCACCTTGGGAGACTGAGGACAAACAGCATGGAAAACAGAATGGAAAAAAATTAAAGGAAACAATTGGACCTCCAGGTGGGACAGGCTGAGGGCAGGGGGCAATATACACCCACCAGGATAAAGGGCTGACTTGGTTCCCTCTAGGAATGGGAATTTCTGGTTCGTGTCTTGGAGAAGGCTGGAGCCTGCCCATGGCAAGGGTGTCAGTGTGGCCACCAACAAAGCTGGGCTCCAGTTCTTGTCCTGTCCTGGCTCACACATCACATCACAGCAGGTGAAGGCAGGAAGGGCAGCCTGATGGGAACCCATTTTTCCCAAATCATCTTCCCTGCCCCTCTGTCAATAGGCCAGGGTGGGACACAAGACTGAGAGTGGCATTCAGCTGGCAAGGGTGCCCATCTCAGGAGATGGGAGATGGTGATGTTGGGTGGTGAATGGATGGAGAGCAGCCCTGTGGAGGAGGACTTGGGGGACTGGTGGGTGACAAATCAGTCTCATGAGCTGTCACTGCAATTGCAGCCCAGAAAGGCAAGTGTCTCCTGGGCTGCACCCAAGGCAGTGTGGGCAGCAGGTCGGGCAGTGGTGCTGCTCTGCTGGGACCCAACCTGCAGCACTGGGTCCAGCTCTGGGGTCCCCAGTGCAGGACAGACATGGGGCTGTTACACCCAGGCCAGAGGAGAATGTCAAAGGTGGTCTGAGGGCTCAACATCTCTGCTATGGAGAAAGGCTGTGAGCCTGGAGAGGAGAAGGCTCCAGGGAGACCTCCCAGTGCCTAAAGGGGCTCCAGGTGAGTTGAAAAGGGACTTTGGACAGGGGCCTGGGGTGACAGGACAAGGGGGAATGGCTTCCCACTGCCAGAGGGCAGGGTTAGATGGGACACTGGGGAGGAATTGTTGCCTGTGAGGGTGGGCAGGCCCTGGCACAGGGTGCCCAGAGAAGCTGCGGCTGCCCCTGGATCCTTGGAAGTGTCCAAGGCCAGGTTGGACAGGGCTTGGAAGGTGTCCCTGCCCACAGCAGGGTGTTGGAACAAGATGAGTTTTAATATCCTTTCAAACACAAACCCTTTTGTGATTTAGTATTCAGGTACCCAGAAGGAACAGGAAGAAGTCAAGGGACTTCTGCAGAGCTGGTTTACCTGGCCAGTGTCAGAACCTGGGGGAAATCCCAGCCCTCCTGCCTGATGCCAAGTCTCTCCTGGAAGAGGGAGTCTCTTGTGTCCTGGAGCCCAGGTCAGCACAGAGCTTGCAGCATCTCTAAGCCACAGTGTGGGAGTGCCAGCTCTGAGAGCGTGGCCTTGGCTGACGGTGTTCTGGGACCAACTTGGTATTCCCCGTAGCTCCCAAGGGCTGGCAGATACCTGGAGAGCTGTGGCTGGCTTTCCAGAAACAGGCTTTCAGCCCCTGTTTGGACTTACGGGTCAATTTTGGGTCCATGTTCCAACTCCAGAGTCACTGTCGTTATTTTATTTTTCAGGAAATGCCACAAACCCGTTTCCTCCCTGGTTAGGAGAAATACTCGGTGTCAGGTTTTGACTGTGTTGCAAAACGCTGTTTTCTACCTGGGATGAGCCAAACTGGCCACTGGAGAATTGGAGCTGATGTTGCTTGAATCAATATTTGCTTCTAAGCATTGCTCCTAAGTATTGCCTAATTGCCAAAGTGCAGAGGGCAAACAAAGAGCTCTCTGTGGACTCCAAGCTGCTGAGCCCAGCTGCAGGCTGGGGCCTCTCCTGCAGAGCTGCTTGCCATGTCATTCCACGACAGATTTACCAGACTTGCATTGGAACCTCATGTCAGCTCGAGCCTCTCTGCCTCGCCCCACAGCTCTGCAGGGCAGTGCCACCACCCCACATCCCCCCCCAGCAAACACCAGCTGGTCCAGCATCGCTGAGGAAACAGGTTTTCTTGACCTCCTCTCCCAAAGCAGGTCCCCTCGAGCTCCCCAACCCCCTTGCTGAAGTCAGCAGTGGTCCATGCAAAACTCACCCTCTGGGATGTGCAATTAGTGCCATTCCTCCTAATGAAGGCTCCCGGTTTGCTTAATTAACCCAAAGGTTAACAGGATTAACAGAATGACTGTGCAACCTTGGGGGCTGTGATATTCCTGTAGGGATTCGGGAAGGGAAGGCAGAACACCACGGTGGGCTGATTACTCCTGCTGAAGACACCCTTGCAGAGAGACCAGCCTGGTAATGCTCGGCCCTGCTTCCTGTGTGTGCTCCAAAGATCAGGGGGGACAAACCAACAAATCCTGACATCTGGGAGAGAAATGGCAGGAGCGCCGGGTGCTCCGTGTGGCCACAGCACCCTCGGCCCCTCTCCTGGCAGCTGCACCACTCCTGCCCACGGGATGGCTGTGTCCAGCTCCGTGGGACACGCCAGGCAGTTTCCACCAGGGCATGTCCTCACGAGGAGATGCTGGAGCACCTCAGAGATGCTGCTGGGTGAGACCAGGAGGGAGGGTGGCTGATGTCCAGCGGGGAGGCAGCCGTGGCTCTCAGGAGCCACCGTGTGCACATCCAGGGATAAGGGAGCTGCAGGATGAGCAGGGATGGTCCCCTGAGGTCACAGAGGACACCGGGATGGGGACAGAGACACAGCGGTGGTGGTGCTGGACAAGAGGACCTTGTAGAGAGAGGGGAGGAAGAGCACAAGGTGAACCTGGGGGTGAGCCACTGCCACCCCAGCGCCAGAAGGGACCATCCAGCCGGGTGACAAAGCAGCAGGGGGATGCCACTGGGGCCAGCCAGGCTCCAGCCACGCAGCCAGGGGAGCAGCTCTGAGCGTGTGGCAGAGCGATGCTGGTGGTGTGGGTGCACCAGGACTGACTCCACAGGAGCCAGAAGGACACAAAAGGAGAAGGCAAGTGTTGGGAAATTTCTTGCAGAAAATGGACATGTGAGCGACCTCAGTGCTTTAGGTGCAGTTATGCTGCCAGGCCTTTAATACTGCAGTGAGAAGCTACTTTTAAGAAGCCTCTGTGGAGATCAACAGGGAGAAGAATGTAAACTTAGAGAAGCTGCAGCAGAAGGTTGAAAAACAATGAGCACAGAGAGAGATCACGAGGACTTTATTTGACACCAATAGAGTTGTGTGTTATTGGCATTAACCAGTCCCAGGGTGGTTTGCAGTGTGTGTGCAGTGTGTGAGCCATCTGGGTTATTTAAGGGGTGTTTTCACAACAATAAACGGCATTACCTTGATCATATTGGTCAGTTCGTGGTGTCCATAAGTTTCCCTCGCAATAGGCAAGGGGAGACACCAAGAAGGGAAAGCTCATGGTCCATCTTCCCAGGGCAGGGCCGGCAGGACAAACAAACCCTGGGTGGGCAGCACTGGCCGGGTGCTGGAGGAGCTCCTGCTGCTGGGTCTGGCCCAGGGAGCAGAGACTGAACCTCTGTTGTCCTTCAGAGCCCACAGGCAGCCCAGCTGGGCTGGCATGGGCACCCAGCTGGGCTGGCACAGCCACCCACCGCTGCACCCAGGGGCTGGGGCTGTCGCAGAGCTGCTCCGGCCAGAAATGAGATTTGGGCATTAAATGAACAGGAAAAGGGTCAGCTCACCAGTGGGTCAAGCTGAACTCTACCACTTGCTGTTCAGCCCCTTTCCAGTTAGTTAATTCATGGTAATCATTAATTCCAAGCCCAATGTCCATGCAGGGAGCCTAACAATAGCTAATTTTTAATCTGTCACCTCAACTACGCACTGTTACCTGGGTCCTGGTTGAAGCCACCTTCTCATTTAAACACTCTTATGGCCAATACAATTCCCTGCTGATTAATAGTGGTTGTTTTGAAACCACCAAAATAATTTTTGACCAACATTCCTTTCCACTGTGTAATTTTAAAGCAGCATTAAAAGGAATTAATGGAAATAAGGCTTCATAATAACAGAGACCCTTTGAACTCTAGTTAAATTAATTTTCCATCTGCTCTTGAGAGTTTCAAAGACAGATCTGGCAGTGCAGCAGTCACGAGCTGTGCAAACATCTCACCCTCTGGAGGTCAAGAGCTGAGCATGACACCTGTGAGTAAACAGTGGACCCGGTACCTGGGAGGGCATCTCTCCCCTGCCAGCTGCCGAGCACCATCCCATGGGTGGAACCCCTGCCCTGCCCAGGGATCCCTGAGGAGCACCATCCCATGGGTGGGACCCCTGTCCTGCCCTGGCATCCCTGAGGAGCACCATCCCATGGGTGGGACCCCTGTCCTGCCCTGGGGTCCCTGAGGAGCACCATCCCATGGGCAGAACATCTCCCCTACCCTGGGACTCCTGAGGAGCACCATCCCATGGGCAGAACATCTCCCCTGCCCTGGCGTCCCTGAGGAGCACCATCCTATGGGGGGAACTCCTGCCCTGCCCTGGCATCCCTGAGGAGCACCATCCCATGGGTGGAACACCTGCCCTGGGATCCCTGAGGAGCACCATCCCATGGGCAGAACATCTCCCCTGCCCTGGCATCCCTGAGGAGCACCATCCCATGGGCAGAACATCTCCCCTGCCCTGGGATGCCTGAGGAGCCCACGGGCAGGCTTGACCTCTGTGTGCCTCCTCTCACTCCCAAGGGACAGAGGAATTTGTTTCCTGGTCGCTGGTCAAGATGTTCTCACCAAGATAAGACCCGAGGGGAGCGGCTCCTCCCATCCTCGCTCTCTGGACACCCGGGGCTGGCACAGCCTTGAGGCACCACCAGACCCTGGCTCTCAAACCACCTTGGCCTTTCCAGTAATGACTGTTTTGCAATGTGGAAAATAATAAAAGTCTTAGGTCGGTTAAGAGCTCTGGGAGGAGAAGAGAGGGGGGTGCAAAAGGGCGAGCTGAGCAGATTTCAGACCCCCTCCTGAGGGCTTTGAGGCTCCTGCAGCATTTTAATCCTCGTGGCATTTCCAGCTGCAGGAGTAAAGGGGCAGAAAACCTGGGCAGAGGTGTGGGGGCTTCAGGGCACAGGACCTGCAGGGGTTGCCCCCGGGAGAGAGATCTGGGGTGGGCAGCCCCCTCCCAGAATGTGGTGGCAGAGCCCAGCTAAAGGACATGGCCCCAAAAGCTCATGAGAAGTGTTGCAAGACCAAGGAAAGAACCAGAAAATAAATCTTTTCCAGATATTTTGCTAAAAGTTGCATAAGGTGGAGGGATATGGCTGTGCTCTGTCGGTGTAATCATAGAATCCCAAAATGGTTTGGGTGGGAAGGGACCTTAAAGCCCATCCAGTGCCCCCCCCTGCCATGGGCAGGGACACCTTCCACCAGCCCAGGTTGCTCCAAGCCCCGTCCAGCCTGGCCTTGGACACTCCCAGGGATGGGACAGGGAGTTCACTGCCTCTCTGGGCAGCACCAATCGCTGTTTTACACTGATTAGTGACCATCAGTTGTCAGTTCTGTTCCTGCAAGGGTGCTGTATGGGCAAAAATGGCTTCATTCCACTGCAATTCCCTGTGAATCACAATGGAAAGGGAGAATGGAGTCCTTTTGGGGAGCCTGGTCCTGGCAGTGACTGAGGGACTCAGCACGGCTGTGTCCTCAGCCTTGCCACACCTGAGCTGGCATCTGTTGTTCTCCCCTTCCCAGAGGTTGTGCCCTCCCACCTGCACCCCTCTGACCACCAACACTCTCCTCCCACCACCTGCATCTGCCAGTGGCACCCACTGCAGGCAGCAAGTCCTGCCACTGCTCTGCCGGGTGGCACCTGGACAGACACCGACCCCACGGCAGAGTGTGCCCGGGCCACGTGCCGGGGGCAGAGAGAGGAACAAGCCCTGGGGAATCACTGGTCAGCTGTGCAAGAGACTCCCCTTACCCAGAGGCATCCCCAGCTCCCACAGCCCCGTCCTCCCTCATGCTGAGCCGCTCTGGGGGCCCCACCAGCAATCTGCCAGGAGCCTGTCCATGCACCAGCGCTGGGAGAGCAGTGCTGGGGCAGAACTGCTCCCCAGCCCCACCACGGCTCTGCCCCTGCCTGCCCATGGCCCTGGGGGTCCTGACCACAGCCCTCAGACAGAGCCCTCAGCCAGGGCTCGGCCCCGCCTGATGGTGCCCAGGCTGTGTCCAGCCCTGCTGTTGTCCCCAGGCTGTGTCCAACCCTTCTGTTGTCCCCAGGCTGTGTCCAACCCTGCCGTGGTCCCCAGGCTGTGTCCAGCCCTGCTGTGGTGCCCAGGCTGTGTCCAACCCTGCTGGGGTGCCCAGGCTGTGTCCAACCCTGCTGGGGTGCCCAGGCTGTGTCCAACCCTGCTGGGGTGCCCAGGCTGTGTCCAACCCTGCTGTGGTGCCCAGGCTGTGTCCAACCCTGCTGGGGTGCCCAGGCTGTGCCCAACCCTGCTGGGGTGCCCAGGCTGTGTCCAACCCTGCTGTGGTCCCCAGGCTGTGTCCAACACTGCTGTTGTCCCCAGGCTGTGTCCAACCCTGCTGCGGTGCCCAGGCTGTGTCCAACCCTGCTGTTGTCCCCAGGCTGTGTCCAACCCTGCTGTGGTGCCCAGGCTGTGTCCAGCCCTGCTGTTGTCCTCAGGCTGTGTCCAACCCTGCTGCGGTGCCCAGGCTGTGTCCAGCCCTGCTGTGGTCCCCAGACCTGCTCCCAGCCTCAGACCTGCCTCCTCATCTCCACTTCCCTGGGGATCTGGAGTCTGTGCTGAACCCAGCTGCTGCCCCAGGGCCCACCCTGCTCACCTTGGGTGGACACTGGTGGACAAGGATCAGGCTGGGGTGATTCCCTGGGGAGCAGGCAGCCCTTGGGGTGCCCTGGCCCATGGGCAAGAACACAGGGCTATCTCCTGATTACACCCGGGGATAGAAAAGACCCCAACTCTCATGTAGGGCTTTGATCCCATACTTCAACCCATTTACAGCCCACTTTATCCTGGGCAATGATTTTTTTGGATGCAGCAGTAGGATTTTTCTAGCAGACCAAATGTTTCTGCTAAGTCCTGGCTCTTGCGGGAGTCCCACAGCCCCGAGCTGACATCAACACCATCTCTATAAACATGCCAGAGAGACAAAACATGAACAAACAGCACGAAAGGCTTTGTGGAGTTCCTGTTACAAGGAAGATACTTGTTCCTTTTGCACATTCCCCTGGAGGTGGGAAATCCCCGAAAAAAAGACTAGGCTTTTAGTCAAGGTCATCAGCCTTGTGCAATGACACCAGGGAACCTGGAACCACCAACCTTTGTCTCCTTCCTTGTCTGCCACGAGAGATGCTGGATTTTTGTGATGCACAGAGTTTCAAAGCACAGAAGCAAACAGCATCTTGGGGGGAAATTTTACACCAAAAGAACAATCAGCTTTTTACTCATTAGCATGATATTTCTATTAGCAACACTTGCAGGCTCTGGCTGTGACAGAGGACTTAATAAACTGGGGAAGGCAAAAGAAGGGAACATCTTGCTTTGCTTTAGCCTCTAAAAGTTACATCTGGGCTGCCTCTCTCAGCCCGGAGTGTGGACACCTTCAGGTGATAATTGTGGCACAGGTAGCATGGAGTTTCTCATGGACATGGTAGAGGGCCCGGGTGGTGGCTCAGACAGGGCACTCACCTGCCTGGTGGCCAGCAGAGGTTATTCCCACTGTCAGCAATCCAAGCGGAATTCAAGGATTAACTGATTGCAAGTCAAGGTGTCCCGATTTTCAGGAGAGACACGGGCACCTGGAGCTGCTCAGGGTTGAGTCTACTGTGCTCACAAATGCCAAAGGACAGGCTGCTCCTTTACCCAGCAGCAACGGTGCAATTTCTTCTGGTCACGGCTGACTGCTTAAAAATAAAAGAGGTGGAGGCAGAAAGGTGGGGGGAACACAGGGGATGTGCCGTGGCCAGAGTCCCATGGCAGGGACATTCCCTGCAGGGCACCCTGAGTTTGGCACTGTGGCCACCTCCTGCCCCAGCTCCTGCACTGGCAGCACTCAGGGTCTTGGCTTGAGGGGACGAACCAGGGAGCAGCATCCCAACCCAAAACATGGACATTATCATCATCTCCTAAAGGATTTCACTGGGGTTCTGAGTCTGCTAAAGTCACTTCCCTGCAGCTGCAGCCTTCATCATCAGAGTGCTGAGCCAAGAAGCAAACTCCAGCGTTTTGGGCACCAGACACAGCCCTCCTGTCCAGGAACAGCATCTCCTTCTGCACATACAGTCTGACCCAGGACTGCTCCTGGAACTCTCACATGTGGCAAGGGTTGGTTCCCAGTTTGGGGAAAGATCCCTCTTCTCTCTTTTATTTATTTTTTTTCTTTAATTCAGCCCTAACACAGTTCACAGCTGTCAAACCCTCATGTTTATGCACCTCCTGCTCAGACACTTTGATGGTAAGAAGGAAAGCAGGGATGATCTAGAGGGTTGTGGTCTGGAAGGTTTGCTAAGGTTAAGGAGCAATGCAAAGATGGAGGCAGGCCTTATGCACTCTCTCCTGGTGCTGGATGGTCCCAGGGAAATAATGTGCCCAGGCAGGCTGAGGAATACCTGGAAGGAGACGCCTCCTGCAGAGGGCCCAAAGGCCTCTGAGCAGTGATATCCACTCCCTGGGCTGGGGGCTGTCATGCAGGGGCATCGTGCCAACCCCTCCCTGGAGCTACAGCACGTGGGGGCACACGGACCACCCTCTTCAGACTCTCCAAGGCTGGTGGGAACCACTGCAGCTACACAAACACCAGCAGGGCTCTCCCACTCCTTGTGATCTGACCTCCTATCTGTATTCCATCAGTTTCAGCCAGGTCTGTGGCTTCCCCCTTTTCCCCTTGCAATGTCAAACAGCCTGAAGTGCTCTAGTCTCTCTCTTCTGGGGCTCAGTTCCTCAGCTCCTTACATCTTCCCAGCGTGGACCTGCCTTCTCCTTACTCAGAAATTGCCTTTCGAAGATGGGATCAACTGATGGGAGGAGGAGACAGATCTTTCCAGACGTGGTGTCCCAGTAGACTGCAGCAGTTTCTATTCCATTGTCCCCTCTCTGGTGGGACAGGAGCCCCTCGAAGGTGTCCTGCCAGCTACCCTGGGTCAGGTGCAGAAGATACCAAGGATGTGTGAGGAAGAGCCATAAGGCAGTAAAAATAGAAATAAAGGTTAGCCCAGGGAAGCTGTGGCTGCCCCATCCCTGGGAGTGTCCAAGGCCAGGTTGGACGGGGCTCGGAGCAACCTGGGCTGGTGGAAGGTGTCCCTGCCCATGGCAGGGGGTGGCACTGGATGGGCTTTAAGGTCCCTTCCAACCCAAACCATTCCAGGATTCTATGATAAATGGCCCAGCAGAAGGTCATTCCCTTGGCCTGCAGCAGAGAAAAGGCTCCAAAGCCAAGGCAGCAGAGGTGAGGGGAGCAATGGTTGTGACAGGTGATTCCTGGAACAAAGTTCAACCCACCTGTAGCCCAGTGAATCCCACCAGTGCAAACAGCGGCTGCTTGCTCAGCAAACACCCTTATCCCAGCCCTGCTGCCCCAGCCTCCGCAGCATTTTTGCAGGAGGGGGGGTTTTAACACCTTCAAAGAACTGGTGTTTGGACCCCTTACACAACTGCTTTGTGTTGGGCTGGGGAGGGACCTTCCCCTGCAGCCCCTCAGTGAACCACCATCGCCAGCCTTCAGAGGCACAACCCTGGGAAAAACCTCCATGTCCACAACCGCGGCACGCGAGGGATTCCATCCCCACCTTCTCCAGCTCCTTGGCTTTCTGTAGGACCCTGTTTGCTCCCTCTGGGGCAGGCCTGTCCTCACACCCCATGGGAAGAGAGAGCTCTTCAGGGGCAGGAGCGAGATGAGAGAGGACATCAGAGGTGACAGGGCATGGGGACAGCATGAAGGCAGCCCAGGGGATGGGGCAGGGGCACAGTGTCTGTGCTCAGGTGTGCGGGGAGGAACTGAGCTGGTTGTGCTCCTCTTCCTCACCACACCCTGCTCAATCTTCCCTTCTCCTCATGGTGCTCCAGGAGCCCACGGCACGGTGCTGAGCCCACGGTGCTGAGCCCATAGAATGGTGCTGAGCCCACGGCACAGTGCTGAGCCCACGGTGCTGAGCCCATAGAATGGTGCTGAGCCCATGACACAGTGCTGAGCCCATGACACGGTGCTGAGCCCACGGTGCTGAGCCCATGGCACAGTGCTGAGCCCATGACACAGTGCTGAGCCCATGGCACAGTGCTGAGCCCATGACACAGTGCTGAGCCCA
>VWZG01003647.1:9539-76458 GCA_013396735.1 Grallaria varia
ATGCTGTTTTATTGTGATAGTAACAGTAATAATAATCTTAAAGCAATTGCTTGGAGAGCTTTCGGTATTTTGGAAACCTTTTCTTCTATGAATCATGGAACAGACTGCCTAGCATTCCAAGGTAATGTTCTGCCTGGCATCTTCTGAACAGAGCATAGCCATCCACAAAGCAAGAGACATGGTAGTGATTAGGAAAAGTCCTTATTTTTGCTAACTATAAAGGACATGGGAAATGAATGTGCACATACTAATGCATTCGTTTATGTGGCATGTCTTTAATGCAGGTGGCAATACAGGAGAGTTTTGCTCTTGTCATATATTTTAGCAGATTTTATATTTTCCTCTTGAAGAATTAGCTCTTTTGTAAACCCAGTGTTTCCATCTATCTCTCTGATTTAAAATACATTTTCTGATAGTAGTGTACTTTCGTAGCTTTAGCTGAGGTTCTCGGGATGAGTCTTTAACTCCAGGGCACATGATCTAACATCTCTCCTTGGCACTTGATTCTCTTGGAAAGTTTGTTACATTAATGTCTGTTTAATCTCAAATCAATTAAGAATTTATTTTGCTTTGAATTTTGTCCAGGTTTTATCTGTGCCTCATGGTTACATCATGCTTTCTTGACTACAGCAAGTTCACTATGTTGATAAAGCTAAGATTTAAGAGAGCTTGATGACTCATCTACAAAGAGCAACAGAAGGGCTTGACACAAAAATGAATGATTCTTTAGCAGATAGTCATTGGTCTTGATGGAGATGAGAACTGTGGATAAAATACAACAAGCATGTCATGCGTGTTTCATAAAAACTACCCTGGTATAATCAGCATGGCTTCAGGGGTCAGGGGTCTATGCAAGTCATGAGGAATCATAATTTGCACAAACCATGTCTTTTTGGTCTTATTGACTGTGTCTCTTAAGAGCCTCGATTATGCAATGTAATTAATCATCAAGGGAGTTTGGGTTTGTGGTACATAGTCAAAGTAAACCTTTTTTTTTTTCTTTTTTAATTGCTGGAGCTTTGTCTTGAGGATTTTGACTAAGTGCTGTAATAAATGCTTAATTTAAAGGGATTCTATCACACTGAAACATAATCCTTTTTTTTTTTTTTTTTTTTTTTTTTAGTGGGGAGGAGTCTAAAGGACTATGTCAATTCCCTTGCCAGCATTGTGATTTCATGGCCACTCTGCTTTTTGCTTTCTTCAAGGTGTTTTTCTTTCCAGCAGTCAGTAAGAGAATTGATTAGCATATCGTAAGCTTTGTAGAATATGCAAAATGTAATATACAAAGAGTTAACTATTTTCTCCAAATTATAATTAATCTTGATAGATCTGGTGTCATGACCTCATTATTATTTTTTTTTCTTTCATTTAAGGAATTTCGGAACTTTCTCAATTCTTTTGTTATATTATATTCACTAGTTAGCTGAAACTTCATTTTCAAATGTACTGCATGAAGGATCTTGACAGGAACATTCAAGCCTTTCTGGCTGCAGCTGTTTGAGAGGCTGCTGTTCACCAGCTGTCTGTGCCACCTCTGCTGGCAGCTGCTGTTCCAACAGGTGCCTCTTCTTTCACTGTGTCTAAAGCCCAGCTTCTTTTACTCTAAATCCCTCCTCATAGGAGCTACTGTCCTCCCCTTTGGTGACCTGCAGAGAACCAGGTAGGACATCCAGAAGCTGGCTGGAGTGCTTGTTCTGCCAGTGGTGTCTGAGAAGTTACTTTCTCATGTCTATGCATATTTTTGTAAATACTTTCCTGTAAAACATTAAAAAGCACTGTCTTTTATTGTTTAATTCCTGTGCTGATTATTGTACTGCAATGTATCTAGTAACAGTGTATTGTATTGATATTGCTTACTGTGAACTTGGGCCTTGAGAAGTGTCCATTTCTTTGCCCCTCTAAGTGCCTATTTGATCAGCTGTTTTAACAATGGTTTCCCCATAATCATTGGTATAACTGATTTAGTCTGACATGAGATATGGTGACTAAACTTTCTTCAAATTTGGAGGAATCTCTTTTTCTTTGTTGGTCACAGTGTGTGTACAAAGTTATGCTCCAACTATGCTTTACTTGACAGTGCAGAAAAACACACTAATACCACAGGAAGAACCCTTTCAAAGCAGCATAAATGAATTTCTGGAACAAAATCACCCTCTCCCCTCTCCCTGCTTCCCCCACCCTTTTCCCTTCCCTGTAAATTGTGCTAGATTTTCTGGAAATATTTTCACAGAGGTTGTACATTCTGTGAAAGCCTAGTCTGTGCCAAATGCAAATCTCTTTTGCTCTTTGAAGTTTTAAGTTCACAATACCTCTCTCACCTGATGAAGTGTGTGATGGAAGCTTAATAGTATGTTTGAGGAAACTGATTACAAGCAAACTGCCAAAGTAGTGAAAATAAGTCCCCTCTTTTTGAACTTACTGGCTTGTCCAGCACCTTAATGTGTAAACAGGAAAGCTTACTTAAATGAAGAATGAAATAGGCAGCTATGGGAGTGTTCTGCAAAATGTCTTAAAACACAAACTGGGTGTGCTTACTATGAAATGATACCAGTAGGTACCAGTATGGCTGCTGTAACTCTTGACATTCCCAAACTGGCTACTTCTTACACATAACTTTTTGTCACTTGCTCTAGAATCCATCTTGTGTCACGTGGCATGTGGGTGTTTTTTTATATCACAGTTTCCACAAATCAGAATAGAAACTTCTGTCATTCACTTGAATGGTTGGGGTTTTTTCCCAAGCAACCTCTGTTAGTAGCAGAAGAAAGAGCAGTAGAGTATTCCTGAGGCTTTTCTTCATGGCACCCTTCATGCCCCCCCACCCTTGCATCATAAGAACTCCTGTGCAATACCAGGAAGGGTGTCTGTGGATGAGACTGCACATTGGGCCAGATAATACAAGTCATGGGGTTTGTGGCCTTGCTCTGGCAAGTAAAACTCTCTTTGGATCTTTCTCTACCGAATTAAATATTAACACAAATTGCCATGATTTCAAATGTACTTAGTACTTTAATGCAAACAAGCCCTGTTCCAGGAAGTCTCAAACTCATCTGTTGAGTGTCTCAACCTGGTGGATATTTTGCGTGTTTGTTAACTTACAGATATTTTCTTGTGTCAATCCACTCTTGCCACCAGAAATGTCTCAGATCTATTTAAATAAACAGAAAGGAACATTATTAAATAAAATACAGACAATAGAGCTTTTTATTGGAGAGAAATAATTTCTAAAACATGAAACTACCTGCTTTAAATAAACACAGCTTTATTATACCAACATTTAAAAAATAATGTTATTTTTGTTTTGTTTTGTGGGTTTTTTTTTTAATGCAGCAATGACTTCAGTTATTTACATTTTATTCCAACAGATAAAGTTGAGTCTGGAATTTTTATTTACTTACTTTTTACAGTCCAGACAGTGCCTTTGCAAGTATGGAGCATTTCTGAAAATAACTTCTTCTAGACTCCAGTGGATTTATTTCAGGCTACTCTGATGTGGTTATAACATCCGCCAGTCAGAAGCAGGGTGCATATTGCACGGAACTAATCCCTGTCTATGGCAGCTTCCTGAGGTTTAGAAATTAATGGCATGAATAACTTAATTCTTTTCAAAGTAGTGTTAGCATTTTCGCTTTCTAAAGGCAGCAGGAGGGTTGGTATCTCATTGCATTCATACATGACTTTGAGAATGTCTTCTGAGTGACAGTCAACCTGCTATTAATCTGTTAAGATTATTCTGTAACTCGCTCTTTTGGAAAAAACAAACACACAAAAAAACCCCCAAAAAATATGTGGAAAAAAAAATATTCGAGGGACTGTTTTTCCTTATGTGTTTTGCCACAAGTTCATTGATAAGATTGCAAAATCAAGTAAAGCTGTCCAGTCACCTTGGAAATACCTTCACAGGAGTTAAACACTCTGCTTCCTGTACACTCTGAGTATCCTCTCCAATAAAGGTCTCAATTCCCCCTTTTTTTCATGGATGCAGGATTGGGTTTTTTTTACCATTGGTATTTTCTGAAGATACTTACTATTTATGAAGCACCCACATGTGATTTAAAAAAAAAAACAAAAACAAAACCTTAATTTTAAAAAGCAAGGGGTGAGCACAGGTTAAAAGCAGTAGTGTAGAATGAAAATTAAAACTACTCCTTCCAATAAGTGCAGGGTGTTCTTTGTTTTTCTTTTTTTTTTTCCAGTTCCTGGTTTGTTTTTGGTGGGGGGTTTCTGTTATCTGTTGTTATTTGTATTTTTTCTGGTAGTAAAATGCCACTGAATGTGCAAAGTGGATACAGCTGAAAACACCATGAGCTCCTGCCTGTGATCATATGAAGCTTACAAGAAAGCTTATGGATTTCTGTCACCCTTGTTAGGTTTTGTTTGGGTTTTTTACTCTGCTGCTTGAGGAGGGCATCAGATAAGGTTTAATCATAAACAAGGGAATAAAAGAACAGCAGGACAGATGAAGGGAAATTCAATCTTTCCTATCTCACACCCACTTCAAGGTTGTGTACAGTTTGTAGAGCTGAACTTACCAGTACTTTGTCTTCCTGTTCAGGCTTCCATTCATGCCGTCAAATATGACTGACTTCAGCCAAGGCCTTGCAAGCCAGACCAGTGTGACCTGTACTTGCAGGTAACAAGCTTACTGCTGTGTTACCTGTGACTGTGATTTGATACCCACCAAATGCAGTAGTAAGAGCTATAGCACTTCTAAAGAAAAATAATTTGTAATTGGAGGAGAGAAAAAAAGTGAGATGAATACAGTGTCATGCTATAAATTGGCTTAATTGTTAATAATGTGCCTGAGCCTGGCACTGGAGGAGCAAAAGAGTAGGAGAGACATATAAGTATTTTTTTTGTTCTCTTAGAGTTGAATCTGTTCAGTACATAGACTAACTAGGAGTCCAGAAGGGTTGTGAATGAGAATATACTTTGTGTTTGCAAAACAGAAGTGTAGGAAAAATGGGGAAAAGGCATTCCCACTAGAAGTCTGCTTATAAAAGGACCTGTGCTGACAAAGCTGTAGCGCCTTATCTACAGATTATACATTTGCATCGACTATTCTATACATCCTCCTCTACTGCTTGGTTTGAACAAGAGATATACATTCTTCCTGTGTGTAGTCCTCCTACCCTTGAGGATTTCAGTTACAAAATTACACACTCACAAACCACCACTATTATGGCTCATCTCCCCATCCCCACTGAGGAAATCCCAAACCTCACATGAGTGAGCTGCTTTGCTGCTGTGACTTTTGGGTATTTAGGCTGTGAAGTAAATTGCATATGCCTTTAAAGTACCTGTACCTCAGCTGTCAAGTGTGCTTCAAATGCCAACAAGCACTAGTAGGGCCCTTCCAGACTGGAATCTCTAGATCCTGTAGCACTGCCTATTGCAACTTTAAATAAGTGTGGCATTCCTTTACAGCTGAGTTTTTTGAAAAGAAAATGGTTAGACTCCTTGAAAACTTTAATCTGTATTTCTGGGGGCAGAATCCAAGATTTGTCTCTCTAAGTCTGTGCAAGACTGTAATCCTGTCTGAAGTGAGCTTTCTTCGCCTGTATCTCCTCAGTTCAGAAAATAAGTTTTCTTGTGACATTTAAGAGAGGTACCAGTACAGTCCAGTGTTAACCTCCACATAAAAGCAAACAAGAAGGCTATTGGTGAATATACGCTCTACTTTCCTACATGTAGCAATTAATAGCTACCAATTTATAAATAGCCAGGGTGCTAATTTGGTGGCTTGAAATACCGAAATTTAGATGGTTAAATATACTTTTAATGTATATGTCTAAAAAAGTAATGAAAAACAGTAAATTAAGTCAGGTTCGCTCCTTTTCTTAATGTATTTATTCAGAAAACGGCCTATCCCAACACTTGCCAGATGAGACAGTCCTTTCAGGTTTTCCTCAGTCCTCTCAAATACGTTTCTTTTTTGGTTTTGTATTTTAACTTTTGAGCCATTAGATTGATTCAGAATGATACCATTACAGATCTGAGATAGGCCATTCTTCGACTGGTCCAAGTTTTATCTCCTTCCACAAGGGGTAGTGGTAAATGTAACTGTTTGAATTTATTTGTGATTTTTAAGAATTTCTGTAGATTCCCTCAATACTGTGCAAAGAGGTAAAGTTAATATGACATATCTTTGCTGTATTTAATACTTTAACTGCATTTTTTTAAAGTCCCTGACGAGTGTTTTGACCTTAGAGCTTTGCTGACTGTGGTCTGCTCATTTAAAGAATAAACACAGCAGTGTTGTTTTTCTGTAGTCTCCTGCATGTGTAGTGCATTAGCTGGTTATCATTACTGGTTATCTGTTGTGGGCCAGCCTGGCTTCAGTGTACCTGGAGTGTCTGAAGCTGGGAATGTTCCAGTGGCAGCAGCAGCCACAGCAGCAATTTCTGTTCTGGTTAGTGCCAAGTCACTTTTTTTAAATCACTCGTCCAGATGACTTAGGTGAACAATATTCCCACACAAGACACCTCACCTTTAGCTAGAGGGAGAGTTGTCATACTCTGGGACTGCTACAGAGAGTATTTTTTGGAAAAAAAAAAGTTTAAGAAAGCACTGCCATCTGAAAAATAAAAGCTGCTGAGATTTAATGTTCACATGAAAAAATTGCCTGTTCTATTATCTAGAGTGCTGTAATTACTTAACACCCTTGTGATGAAAGAAAGTGGAGTTATTCCCATACTATATGTGAGAAAACAGTAAGGGCTTGTCTACACAGGGCTGTTATGCAGTTGTGTTTCAGCCAGTGCACTGCTGTATTTAAACAGCTGTAATTATGCTGGTAGAATTCCCTGAGTGAGACTCTCCTCTGAGTAGAAACATGCCGTTTTCCAGTTTGAGGTGTACTGCTTTGGAAGCAATTTGAACTGAATGAAAAAAGGAAAAACAAACTCCTTTCTTGCTAAATACAAACTAAGGCCAAATACAGAGCAGAGTTATACTCAGTAACTATGGCATTTTAAACATTCCTCTCATCCTGTGTACCTATCCTGGCTAAACAAGCCTGAATGGGTTAGTAATGGGCTTGTGTCACTGTTCATTCTGCTTATTAATACTGTTAATATTGTGTTACTGTTTCCTTGCATTGGCTCTTCTTGCTGTATCATTTAATGTACGTAGTACATTTTTGCTTGTACTAAAGGGCTTCTTTTCCAAGAGTTCATATATGCAATAGTAGTGCAACAGCAGGGATAAAACAGTCAATACAAGTTCTTAGGAAAAAAAACAACAAAACAAAAAAAAACCCCACCCAACTCAAATCTACAGAATATGTAGCAAAAGATGATGGCTCTTCTTCAGGAAGATTTCTGGTCTAATGCCTTCGCTTATCTTCTTGTTGCCTGACTATTAAAGACCTCTCCAAGAGCATCGTGTAAAGAGGTATACAGCCACACACAAATACAGGAAAAAAAAGAGCACTTGTCTTGTGAAAGAGAAATCTTTTTAAGAGTTGGAAGAAAAAACTTCAACTTTCCTGCCTTCACTGTGAAGAGAAGAGGCCATTTTGCTCATTTTCCTATGAGTGAGGGGCTTGTACCATTAATTGTGTCATTAATTAATGATATAGTAAAGATGAACCAACAGGCACATGAAGAGAAACAGGATCACAAGCATTTCTGAAGAGTGGGAAATCTCTCTGAAATGCGAGAAAATAATGAGAGACAAAGGTTACTCCACTGAACAGTACTTGGTTTACCACTCATATACTATTATGAGGTATTTCTAGATACAGGAACCTGTCTAAATATCCACGTCACTTAAGCATATTAAGGGTGAAAAGAAGAAATGAAAGATTAGCAAAACCCATTTAAAGGCTAGAAATGAATGCTTGTCCAATGGGAACTACATTGCAACTGAATTTTCAACAAGATCTGGAAGAGTTATATAATGACCTCCCAAGGGAGATGCTAAAGACTCCATGACTTGGGAAGCATACGCTTAGTGGTAGGTTGCATTTTCATCAGCATTTCTGTAATCTTTCAATTAGTTGAAAGTGCAAACCCCTTGATTTTTGAAACTCATTACTGGCTAGTGCTAGTTTGAAGGGTTGTTTTTTTAAAGGGTAGAACAATTAATGATAACTGAGGCCTTAATTTTGTGACTCAAACTATGTCTTCTTCTTTATTTTGTGGAGGCTAGAGGCTGAAAACCATTTTTGACATGTTTACATTGTTTTAAGGAGAAAATTTTCTTATCTTTAATTAACCAATGTGGTTGTAGTTAGTTTTCTCATTTCAGCATTCAAATACTTTCTTGTATTATAAAACAAGTTTTGAAGAGAGGATGAATGTTCAATTTTCAGTGTTTAACACACCTAAAACTAGATTTAGCCACAATGTAGTGAGCATTTGTGCATGTCATTGATTTCATAGAAACATAGAGTCATTTAGGCTGGAAAAGACCTTTAAGAATTGAGTGTAACCATTAACCCAGCACTGCCAAGCCCACCACTAAACCATGTCCCTGCATGCCACTTCTACACATCCTTTAAATATCTCCACCTGGGCAACCTGTTCCAATGTTTGGCAACCTTTTGGTGAAGAAATTTTTCCTAATATCCAATCTTAAACCTCCCCTGGTGCACCTTGAGGCCATTTCCTCTTATCCTGTTGCTTGTTCCCTGGGAGCAGAGCCTGACTTCCACCCGGCTCCAACCTCCCTTCAGGGATTAGTTGAGAGTGAGAAGGTCCCCTCCAAGCCTCCTTTTTTTCCAGGCTGAACACCTCCAGCTCCCTCAGCTGCTCCTCATAGGCCTTGTGGTCCTTCCTCAGGTCCGTTGCCCTTCTCTGGACACACTCCAACACCTCAGTGCCTTCCAGGTGTAGCCTCACCAGTGCCCAGCACAGGGGACAGTCACTGCCCTGGTCCTGCTCCCACACTATTTCTTATCCAAGCCAGGATACCTTTGACCTTCTTGGCCGCCAGGGCACAGCTCATGTTTGGCTGGTGTTGACCAGCACCCCCATGTGCTGGGACAGCTTTTTCAGACACTCCTCCCACCCTGTAGTGCTGCAGGGGGTTGTTGTGACTGATGTGTAGGACTCAGCATTTGGCCCTGTTACACCTGATACCATTGGCTGCAGCACATCAGTTCAGCCTGCCCAGCCCCTCTGTAGAGCCTTCCTGCCTTCCAGTAGATCAACACTTCCACCCAACTTGGTGTCCACAAACTGGCTGAGGGTGCCCTTGATGCCCTTATCCAGATCATCAGTAAAGGCCAACACTGATCTGTGGGGAACCCCACTAAGTGACGGGACACCAGCTGGATGTACTTCCCTTCACCACCACTCCCTGGGCCCGGCCATCCAGCCAGGCTTTTGCCCAGGAAAGTGCACCCATCTAAGCTGTGAGCAGCCAATCTCTCCAGGAGAATGGTCTAGGAAATGGAGTCAAAGGCTGTACTAAAGTCCAGGTAGATAATATCCACATCCTTTCCCCTCATCCACCAAGTGGGTCACCTTGCTGTAGAGGGAGATCGGGACAGTCAAGTAGGACCTGCCTTTCATGAACACGTGCTTGTTTATTTTCATAGATGTTAATCCCATGTTTCAAAAGTAAGCATGTTTATTTATTTTTACTCTGTGGTCCAAGCTCTGATCTGTTATAAGATATGGGACCTTTCATTATTATTACCAAAAATTACCAACATGTGTGTGAAAGCAAGAGTATAATTCCAATCTTTATTCTGCTTACTACTGCCTAAAAAAAAAAAAACCACCAAAATTGGAGAATCATAATGCTGAAATTTAAGAAATTGTCATTCTGAAGAAAGCTTTCTGAACTAAGATAATGTAAGCAACTACTGCTGCCCATGGGAAAACTGCCTGTGTTTGAGGAAACATAATGTCATATATTTTTGTTTAATTTTATATCATTGTTCAAGTTCAAACTCCTTCATTGATAATAAAATAAGATATTATTGGTATACTGCTTTTATTGTTGTTGCTGTTGGGGTTTCTTCTTTGTTTTTTTGCATCTCACTGCTCAGGCCACGCACACACATGTGCTGCATAAACTCATGGTAATCCCATGCAATGATTTTAGCAGAATTTCTATATCTCGATAATTCATTTGATAATTTTTGTTTCTTCTGATATTAATCTAGCCATTACCACTGATGATCGTCAGCAGGAAAAAGAGGGAGTAGTGAAAGAAACTTATTTTCTTAGGTTTTGTGATTGGCTGTTGTTGCTCAAGGGTGTAATTCAGATACAGGATGCAGGGCAAGCGCAATAAGATTTTCATTCAATTTAACAGTCCAAGTATTTTTCATCTTTTCCCTTTTTCCCTTTTAGGACAAATGTAGCACATGCCACTTTTTTTCCCTGTCTGCCATTACATCTTTTCTTCAGCTTTCCTAAATCAGTGTATTTCGTGAGAAGGGGGAGAGGTCAGGGAGAGAAATGGTTTTCTCAAATTACATACTGCTCGTATGTGGCTGTGTTTATATGTATATTATAGTTGTTGCTTTGTCTCAATGTCAGGTCTGAATCCTGATTGTTTTATTCAGGCTCTTATCTCCTATTTTGAGATCATAGTCTTTAGTAAAATAGCCCTAATGCTGTGTCTTAGTTTAGAGTAAGCTAAAACAATTTAGAATTCCTTTCTCAAAATTGACCACGCCTCTTTTAAATTTAAAACAAAATTTTAATTTGGAAAAATGTGTAGAAGGAAAGATAACAGTTCTTAACTACTAAATATATTATATATATATATAAATCACCAGAACAGAACAAATAACAACTCTGTAACCAAAACCTCTAAACAAATGAGTCCCTGAAGACACNACCACCGCAGAAAAAAGTGAAGGAGAAAAAAACCCAACTCCCAAAACAAAACAAAAGAACTCTCCTCCCAGCTATCAGGTTGGAATTTTGAATCGTTAGCTGGGTCTTTGTTAAGGAGGGTGTCAGCCCCCAAAGTCTGTGTTGGTAGGAAAGAAAAAATTCTGACAAATTCTAAAACTATAACATGCTGTCATATTTATAGACCTTAAAATCAGTTTATGTTCCTTTCCAGTAATCCAGAGTCCTAAAGCCATTTTGCTCTGGCAAGTATTCTGTTCTTTCCTCTCCTTTTGTTCCAGTTTTCTTGAGTAGAAGTTGGTTCTTTCTGTAAGGAAAAACCTTACCAAAAATAATTAAAATCATTTTACAAATAGTACACAGTGAGACCAGTAAATAAATGTTGGAGGTTGTTTAATAAAATCTATTTATGCAAATACTACTATCAGAAGGTTTCTCATGTTTAGTTCTGCTGTTCATAATGATAAAATACATCATGTTTTGTAGAAGACAATGTTTCTATTGAACAGCTGTAAGGGCAGTGACAAATACTTTTCAAGAATGAGTTAAAGATGGAGCATTAGCCACCACAGATAGTGGGACAGATCTGTAGGACAGAGAGAAGCTGCACTACCAAGGGAGCCTCTGGGGACTTACTGGTTTCCTTATGACCTCTTGCAGTCTTTACAGCTGTAGCTAATAACTGGGCCAAGGATTCAACAGTGCCTCTGTATGAAAGCTGGACTACAGGTAACTGGGAAAATGAGATTCCTAGCCTAGTATTCAGACCACATTCAGATTTGGGTTGGTTGCTGTCTTCTCAACCACGGTTATAGATGGTTATAGAAAAAAGATAACTTTTATAGACAAAAGGTAACTTTTAATAGCGTTTTCATACAGAGCCTGTGATGGCTGGTGGCTTGACTAAATTCTGCCAGGTTCTGTTTCATGAGGAAGAAGTTGTGTGTCAGAATTACTGCTCAGAGTGGGAGGGACCTCAGGATATCTCTAAACGAACTTCTTGTTCACCACAGAGTCAACACTGGATTCAGACCAGTGAGGTCTGGAAACCTCTAGGGAGCTTTCCTCTTAGAGCATGTCTTGGCAGCCCTTTCTGTTGCTTGGATCTCCTCATTGGGAAAAGGTTGTTCCATACATCTGGCTGGAACCTCCTCTGTTTTGACTTATTTCCATTCCCTCTTGTCCTTCCTCCATGCACCTTCTTGTAAGGCATGGCTGTGTCTTCTTGCTGACCTCCTCATGGGTACTGGCAGGCTGCTTGAGGTTCTGCAAAGATGCATCATGCTGAGTCTGAACAAGCCAAGTTCTCGCAGCCTTTCCTCAAGTGCTCCAGTCCCTGGACCATCCTGTTGGCCTGGGCTAGGCTTGTTCAAGTTCATTAATTACAGGACAAGGGGGAGTGACCTTAAGATGAAGGAGTGTAGGTTTAGGTTAGATATTAGAACTAAATCCCTGACTGTGAAGGTGATGGGGCACTGGAACATGTTGCCCAGAGAGACTGTGCATTTCCCATCCATGAAGGTGTTGAAGACCAGCTGGATGGGTTTTAGAGTAACCTGGTCTAGTGGAAGATGTCCCTGCCCATGGCAGGGGGTTTGGAGCTAGATGATCTTTAAGGTCCCTTCCCACCTTAACCATTCTATGATTCTGCGATTCTAATGTTGTTCAGATACTGCGGGGCCCAAAACTGAACACACTCTTCCAAGATGTGGTCTAAAGAGTGCAGAGTAAATGTGAGTATTCACGTATCTGAATCTCCTATCTGAATTCACCTTGGTTCCATCTAGGATACCATTCATCTTCATTGCTGCCATTGTGCCCTGTGGGCTCCTGTTTAGCTGTCTCTCCACCAGATTCTCCAGCCCCTTTACAGCAAAGCAGCTGCTAAGTCAGTCAGTCCCCAGCACGGCCCAATTCTGAGTTTAATTCTTCTTACATGCCAGACATTGCATTTGTCATTGTTGATTTAATTATATGACTGCTGGTTCACTTCTCTAGCCAGTTTATGTCCCTCTCAGTGTCAATCCTGCCCTTCAAATGGAGGTTGATTGAGATAATTAATAACAATAAAGAAGGGTTCATCAAATAAGGAACAAAAGATACCATAATCTTTGTTAAAATACTGTCATTTTCAGGCACAGTGCTGCAGTTTACCAAGCAGCTGTGGAGGGTAAACTGTAGCAAATTGAATATACCTCTTTTTTCTCTACTAAGAATAAACATGTGGTTATGCTGAGGTATGTATATACTTATCCATTGTCATGATAGCTTGTTAGCATTGAACATACTTTGCTGTTGGCTTCTGTCAATTACTGATCTTATTTTCAGCCATCAATGCTTAGATGTAAAAAGTAACCTGCTGTGTAGGAGGAATTAAGTGCAGATTCCTACAACATTCTTCATGGAATGGGCTGGAAGATGACTGTTTTTTAACTCCAGATGTGATATGTACTTATGCGTGTTTGGGTCATCAGAGCTTATTTTAATGTCTGCTTTCCCTGTCTGAAATAGGACACAAAATGTAATGAGAAATTGAGTGTGCTGGTTTAAAAGTAAACTGGCAGGAGAAATGAACCCAACTCAAAAGAATTTAGAAGTCAGAACTACAATTTAATAAAAAGATTACAAGAGATACACTGATACAAAGGAAAACTGGTTTTAGCCCACAAAACCCAGTTTTATAACCCAGCCCTCTGGAGCACAAAACAGAATGGTGCTCACCAGCCCCTGTGCCGAGCACCACATGGTCCCTCTGAGTCCACAGCAAAAAGAAAAGGAAAACCTGTTTTCCTTCCAGAAGGTTGGTGGTCACAGTCTGGTCGAGAGTGGCAGTTGCAGTCCTGTTGAGGTTCTGGTCCTCCTCTCGATGTTCCCCCCCTCACTCGAGTGAGTCCCCCAAGTCCCCAAACCCCAAGCTTATATATGCGTGGGTTCAGATGGGAACACGCAGTACCTCCCCCGGGTGAGTGGTTTCACATTGGGCAATTTACTCAGTGAGTCACAGAATATCTTGGTCTACTTGATGGCCCATGAGCAGACATGACCCCTCAGGCTGGGTGGGAAAGTGCTCGTGACTCCCGGAGAGGAGTTATCACACCTGAATAATTGGTGTGAAGACAGGGAACCTTCTTATCTCTGTTTTTTCCCATGCACACAGTCCATAGCCTGAGGTGTCAGGTGTGTCCTGGGCAGCTGTTGCAAACAATGCATCATTAACAGTTCATGATAAATGGCAGAGAGGGTATAGAATAAACAGTTCCAGTTACACCCACACAGTGATAACTCATCCCAGCCACTATAACTAGGACATTGAGAAATGCAGATAGAATGAAAAAAATCTTCTATGGACTATATGAAGCTTCCAGAGAAATGTTGCATGCTGGTACTAAATAATAAACTGTGCTGTGAGAAATACATAGCTTATTTGCAAATTACTGCAAAGTGTATTTTCAGGACACTTGTCTGGAAAAAGTGATCTGATAAACTTTTATAGATAATGGGAAATATTTCTGGGAATAATTCTCCTAATGGAACCTCTTGGGCCAAAGGGAACTTAAGACTGAAAAAGCCAAAGACCCCAAACATTTAAGAAGATGTTTTCTTTTATGCATTGGTGTTTATAAATGTTTCTAAGAAACAAAGGTGTACTTGGGGGTAAATTAAAACCTTGTTATGGGTGAAGTATTGAAAGTATGGTCAAGCATAGGTTAAAGTAATTCTGAAAATAAGAAGTGTCAGAAGATCAATGTTACTAGTGGTCCTGGGGGCCTGAGTTATATCCAAGTTGCTGATACATATTTAAGTGGGGGGAAGGTGGTTAGGAGACTTTTGATGTTGCTGTTATTTCCTTCAGAAGAGTTTTAAAAATCTTTCATTATAAGGATTTACTTTTGCATAAAACTTCTTTCCTCCTCTCATATGGCCTATATCCTTCCATGTCACATTTGACCCTTTTTGTGATTAGTTGCTGTGGCATCACAGGACTTGAATTCTCTTGTAATGAGTTGGGGTGTGTAAGTGTTAGTTTGGTGTGTGGTTCAGAGATGTACTGTGGGATTTTCTTTGTGATTTCCTGTGATGAACCTTTTTCTTTACTAATTAAGTTTCAGTAAAACTTTTTATTTCATTCTAGGTACCCATTTTGACATCTTAGTGTAGCATTACTTGGTTATTATGTCATGCAATCTTGGTTAATTAGCTTTGAAATGGCTTGCTTACTTCTTATTTTAGTCTGCCCACTTACAGAAATATGACTGCAGAAATGAGTAGTTAATGTCCCAGTGTTAGGCAGTGTATAAACTGTAACTGTTGTGTGGTTGGCTTTTGTTAACTAGCAATAAGGAATGTGATATTCATATGGGAAGGGAATTGCCTGGTTTGGGGAATTTCCAAAGTAACAGAAAACAGAAAACTGCTCAAAAGAATGAGAAGTTTGCTCTCATAACTTTCTTGGTCTTTGATGAACACTCTAGATTTTTCCTGACAGGGTACTTATTTTCCAGGTTCTGTTTTTATATTTGATTAAAGACGCAGCCTCCAGACATTATTTTCAAAAAACAGAATGTGAAATGTCTTTTGCAGAATAAACTACGTTGGGTAAACTATATTTAAGTACCATTTCAGGTTTAATACGGTAAAAACTTTTTCAAAATAAGTAAATAATGCCAGGTTTTCTGAGACCTCATTTTTTTTTCTTTTTTTTCATGAAAACCTAGTGAAAAACTACATTTAAAAAACTCAGTGGAAGACAGATGTCAGATACATAATCCAATATAATCCCTGGAGTGAAACCTCACTTAAAAGAAAGTCTACCTGAGTACCATTTGAAATTGGATGCTTTATTCCTATTGCAGATCTAGCCATGCTAACTTTATATGAGATTAAGGATTAATTTTGACACTGCTGTAGTCACCTCGAGTTTGCCAGATTAATTAAGAATTAGGTACAGTATTTGTTGATGTGAAGGACAATATGGCAGAATGCTAAAGACCTGGATGGCTTTTTAAATTTTGTTAATTTTACAGTGCATCATGAGCTTTTTGGTGTGTGATTTGTTTGGCAGAAGAAAGGAAAGTGGTTTGTTTTCTGAAGAATGAAAAATGATAAAAATTACATGTAGTTCCTAGTGCTACCAGTGAAATAAAATACCAAGACAACATAGCTTATTAAGCTACTTACAGTGAATGAGGAATTTTTCTTTGAAAATTTCGAATTTGAACAGGTTTTGCAAAACAGATTGCAAATGAGAGAGTTGTTCATCATAGAAGAGACCAGACATTAATGCAAATAGAGTTGACATGTAGGATAGACAGAGATGGTTTGGGCATTTTAAGACATGCTCACCAGTTTAAATAATCTCAAAGCAAATTTAGACTAGAGATGTACTTAAACTTTGATTACCTGAACAAACTCCACTTCTGAATCACCACCTCTCAAGCTGTTTCTCTCAAAGCTACCAGCAAGTTGGCAAGGATAGACTGTACTACACTACACAAAGTCTCACAGCTGTCAAGAAAATTTGCCTGAATTTGAGCAGGATTTCCTTCTGAAAATCAGACTAACAAGGAAGTAGCAAAAGTGGTTAAATGATGTTTCATAACAGACTTCACTGCACAGAAGGAATGTAACAAGTAAAAGGTCATATCCTGTAAGTGTTCCCATTTCTCACTTGCCAATAGTTAATTGTAACTAGATATGGCATGCAATTTTAAGAGAAAATTTTAGCAGGTTTTGAATGTGCCTGCATAAAAGTTGGTAACATATTGTCTTCTTTGGGTCATTTTGAGACATTGTTCATTGCTTTATTTTGGGAAGACACATACAAAGAGAAATAGCTAATTAGATAAATGGAAAGAAATATATTCACACTTGGAGTGTCTCATTCTGCTGGCCATCGATTAAACGATCCTTCTGCTTCTGTTCCCACTTGAAAGCAGATATTTAGTGTAAGTGGATCATTGCAACTGTCACAGGATAGAAACTCTCTTAAAATGTTCATGTTCTGCTGATATGCCGCTACACATATGAAGAAAATGTGACTTTTTTATCTTTTTGTAGTCATAGTCAGTCTAGGTCTTGTATGTTTACTAGAGATTTAGCTTTCAGTTAACCTCGGTTGGGCTGAGTCTTGACTGAGGTATAAACAGCACTGATTCACAGTGCTGTTAAATGGCTTACCTGTCCATGCTAATCAGGTCTCACAGTTTAGCTGCAAGCCTTTCTTTCTTTCAGATGCAGTATTGACCTTATCAGAGCATGATATAAATGGTGAACAACCAAAATGTTCCTGATGGCAGGAGCAGTAGACCTAGGGGCCTGGTTCATTGACTGCGAAGGAAAGCCATTCCACTGTGTCAATAGTTTTCATACCTGTGTTTGTGCTGCTGAGCTGCTCTAGAGAAACCCCTGTGCAGAATTTTTCCTTTACGTGTTTAGATCAGATTCCCCCTTGCAGCCCCTGTTACTTTAATGATGGAAAGAAACAGTACCATTCTTGGCATAACAGTTAACATTTTTTCTTCTGTAGGCACAAACCTCCCTCTCCTGTAATGTTCACTGGATAGTTTAAACTGATACCCTCACTGAAGTAGTAACAGAGACTTCAGCTGGATAGAAATACCTCTGCTGCTCATCTTCCCTCACTTTGCTCCCACAATATTTTCTGCACTCTCTCTATGATGCAGATTGTTTAAAACCAAGCTGTCCATTCTTCCTTCACATGTTGTGTTCTTGGGTGATTTGATGTATGAACCTGTATGATAGTGTGATCCTGGGTTCAAGGATTTTAACTCCTTACATATCCTAATCTCGTCCTCCGTGTTTTGCAGTCTGTGATAATCACCCTGTATTGCATTCCTCCAAGGGAAAATGCTCCTTCTAAAATTACTTTTTTTTTCCTCATTTCCTTAGTGTCTACTACTATGTGCTGTGTTAAATCCCAAAGATACCTTAGTAAAACCTCAGTGTATACACTCAAAGTGCTCTCCTTGCTGACTGATCACTGATCTCATTGCCTGCTTTTTCTGCCGTACTGTCTTGCACTTCATCCTCAACTTCACTTTCCTAAAGAAATTCTCTCCATCTGTTTTCCTCTTCTTTTCCTCTCACTCTGTGTTATTCCAGATTCCTTCTCTTTTCAACCGACATTTTCCCAGAGTTTGTTGATGTTAGTGAAAACATGACTGAATCTGAGGGGAAGTGAGGTAAAAGAAACTGTTCTTGCTGGCTCAGGTAGCAGTCACCAAGATGGCATACAATCCAAACAGCGAGGAGGTGGAATGCTCTGGGCAGAAAGCAGGGGTAGGACTGGTACTTTCCTGTCCTGAGAGGAGAGTTTCTGTTTCACTAATGGCTGCTCTGCCCCTGGAAGTTCATGCTCTTCGGCCTTTAAGGCACTGTGTCCCATTTGTGCTGAATCAATTGACTGCACTGTGAGGATCTGGAAAGAAATTTAAGAGAGTGGGACCTAAGAGCTCCATGTTGAAATGGGATAACTTTGATAAGGAAAATGAGCATTTAGGAAGTTGTAAAATTTGGATTGATGTGTGAGAAGATAATGTCTTAAGCTGTAAGTAAGAGCTAAACCTATGTGACATCAGATCAGAAGTCAAAATACTCCATGGTCTGTGTTTCAGATAGTGGCTGAGAATAGATGCTTGTTCCAAAGTGAGACATTGAGATACTGCTGTGCCCTGCCAACTCTGTTCAGCCGGGGATTTTCTGAGCTAGAGTAGGTTTGGCAATAGGCCATTCTACTTAATGGTTTTTGAAGAATTTTTCTTGCATTAACTTAAATGTTTGTTCTTTGAATCCATGTAAACTGCAAATAACTACTGAGTGGCAGGGCAGCAGTCCAAAGACTAGTGGCACACTGCATGAAGGTACTTTTTTCTTTATATCAATCCTGGCATCTCATTGTTTTCAGTATCACAAATTTATTTTTGTATTATGAGACAATAAAGTCATCCTTTGATTTTCTTTTCCTTAGCAGTCAGGATTTCCCTAACAGTGAGCTCTTTATTACAGTCTAATTACTTTTCTTGGTGCAGTCTTGGATTGGCCTTGCTATTCATCTTTGTTTTATTTTTTGCTCACTAATATCTTTGCATACCTGATTTAACTATCATTTAATGGCCTCACACTCAGAACAGCACATTGATTTTTCTGTTTGCTCAATCCTTTTCCCAGAAACATTTTAGATACTTATTTTCATAACATTTCCTCTTTGTTTTATTTTACACTTAAAGGTAGTTTTTTCTTGTTGCAGCACCTGGTTTGTCCACATTAATTCCTCATTCTTGAACTGCGGCTGGCTGGCATGGAGGTACAGCACCTTGTATTGTGCTGTCTTTTAGATGCTTTAACCGAAGCAGTGCGGGTAATGCACTAATGTTTTAGCTCTTGATGAACACTGCTTGCAACAGGGTTGAGGGTTTTTCTGTTCCTCACTCTGCGCACCCCCAGTGAATTGATTGGGGTGGGGAGAGGAGTTACAGCATCTCGTATTTTAGATACAGATTAGGATTGCTTAGTAAGTGAAGAAGAGGAAGAGAGAAAGAAAACAAAAGTAAACAAGTAATGTAAAGGCATTTGCTCACCACCTCCTATGGGCAGACCAATGCCCAGCTGCTATAAAGAATTAAAAAAGGTGATGCATATTGGGTGCATATTAATCTGAGAAGCTGCTTTTACCATCAGTAGTGATTTTATGAGACGCTGCTGAGAATGTTGTAAATAAGAATCACATAGCAATAAAAGAAAAGAGCACTTAGGGGTTAATTTTGTCAAAGAGCTTTAGAGAATTAATTTACTTTCTAAGCTAAGACATTAAGTTGTTCAGGTGGGGATAGTGATAGCAAGGCAGTGTGATTCTGTCAACATTCATTCATTAAAATATTCTGAAGTAAGGTTAATATGCCTGCTTGTTGAAGTCAATGTGTTCAGGAGCCATGGTATGCCTAAGTGTTTAGTGAATGTGCAGACAAGTCTATTTTGCAAGGATTGGAAGTACTGAAATAACTCTGGGAAAAGTTTTGACACAACATAAGAGGAAAATCAGCAGGGAAATTTCTCTGTAACAGTAGTTGTGCTCATTCGACAGCGTAAAAGGGAATAGCTTTGTGACATTGATGAGAAATTGACTCTGAAGTGGGGCTATTTGTAATGGGAAAATCTTTTTGCAGTAATAGTTTTGGATGACAAATTAATGGCTTTGATTTAGCCTTAAATTTAGACTAGAGTCCATTTCCTCTGTGATGCTTGTACAACAGGAGTATAACTGATTTCAAAAAGGTACAGAAGCTCTCAGGATCATAAGTAAGTAAGAAGTAAGTAAGAATCACATTTGATACTGAAAAATGCAAGTGCAAAGTCTACTTAATTACTATTTTATTATCTTACACCTGAGCAAACAATGTGATTTGCTCTTACATATAGGCATATAGTGGATATATATCTGCACATAGAGTATGTGAACCTCTTGGGGGAAAGTCAAAGGCATTTTTAAAAGGTGTTATTTCAAGCTCTCAGTCATGCTCTCAGACAGAGGAAGCTTTTATTGCTGAGACTGTCCAGCTGCTGTTGCTGCCTTTCTGAGGTTGCTGTTCTCTGGAAGAGGTCTGGCTCAGCTGGACATCAATTGAACTTCTCAGCCACATCGTTTGCACTGTTATACAGTGATGCAGCCAGAAGCCAGGAATCATTCACACTGGTGGGATGGCTGTGAGCTGCAGTGGCTCAGGAAGAGGTTTGTCCTCTGGAGGTAATAGGAAAAATCGGCTTGGGGGAAGAACTGCTTCGGCTGCGCTGCCTAATTCTTACTGGGAATGTGAGTCAGTGCTTTTGGCCATGCCCCCTGCCCTCCTTTCACAGTTCAGAAAGGATACAGCTGCAGTTTTTGTTACAAGAAATTGTTTTGTATTTCATTATAGATTCCTAATGGAGAGGAGACAAGGCTGTTATTACAACAGCTGACCTAAACCCCTGCAGTCATCTGCTATAATCCACATTACCTGATTTATGCCGTGATAAATAAAAGCATCAATGTGAGAGTTGTTATATGCCAAGTTTTCTGAGTATCAAAATACTTTTTTTGTGGTTAAGCTGTTGATACTGACATCCACACAACCTTGCTTTTTCAACCATGCACCTATTTAAAACTATTTCTCTGTCTAAAATGTAGAAAATGCTGTGATGTCATGGATATATGAAGTCACCACAACTCAATCAGATTAAAAAAATGAGTAGCTGGAAGAATACTTGGGTAGCTTTTTACAAATATATCAGTGACCTATGATCAGAACATTCTGATGGAAACTCCCTCAAGCCATATTGTCTGTTGGCCCAAAAAACCATGTCTCTGCTTAAGAATTACACGCTTTCGCACATTCTATCTCTGTATTTTTATATCAAAGTTAAAAGCATGAAATAGTATTCCTGCATAAAAAATTTATGCTTCTAGTGTCTTCCCTAAAGGATTAACATGCTTGGAAAAGAAAGTACAACAGTTGTCTTTAGTTTATACCTTTGTAAGTATTACATAATTATGAGTTGACCATCATCATGGCTAGGCTTCACGAACGAAGATTCGGGAAGGGCTCTACCCACGCTTGCTGCAGGCGCGCTGATGGCTAAANTCTCCTCTTTGGGGCTCCTCTCTTGCGGCAGCTGGAGGCAAGTTCACCATAGAGCACGATTTTAGGGAGGTGGTGGTCCTCCATCCTGGGGACGTGCCCTGCCCAGCGCAGCTGCGTTCTCAGCAGCATGGCCTCAATACTGGTGACTGCTGCCTGTTCAAGGACAGACACATTGGTCACGTAATCAGACCGGTGATGTTCAGGATAGTGTGGAGGCAGCGCTGATGGAAGCGTTCGAGGAGACGCAGGTGGCGGCTGTAGATGACCCACGATTCAGACCCATATAAAAGAGTGGACAGCACAATGGCTTTATAGACACTAATCTTGGTACTTTTCTTCAGGTGTTTATTGTGCCAGACTCTTTTTATAGAGTCTTCCAAAGACACTGTAGGCCTTTGCTAACCTGTTGTCTATCTCCTGGTCAATCTTACCATCTGAGGAAATGATGCTTCCCAGATAGGTGAACTGCTGGACTGACTTGAGTTCTATGAGTTGACCACATCTCTGATAAATGCTGACAATGTTCTTCAAAAAGTTGTGGTGGACTGAGTTTGATGTTGAACCAGGATTAGGCAGAGGTGTCTCCAAAATACAAAAACATGAAATACTGTGATCCTCAATAGGATGGGTGTCAGGTTCGAAGTTGCCAAAAAAACCCATACCTATACATCAGTAACATAAGAAAAGCCCTCATATTTTGTTAAGGGTTTTATCTTCGCATTTTTGTATCAGTATTAAACATCTAGCCCATATGTGTAACTCAGAAAGGAAACCTGGATTGTAAAAGGCAGGTGGTGGTTTTGTTCCATGTCTTGTGGAAATAATTCTGCTTTTAGAACTTGACTGCTGGTTTTGTTAGTGATCGATGAAGCAGAATTGAACATAGTAAGTACCTTCTAGTCATATAGCAACAGAGGGGAAAAAAAGAAAAGAGAAACCAGTTAGGCTGTTGTTACCTGAGGAGGCAGAAGGAGAAGTTGCACAAAGGTGCTGTTACAGCACGGTGGGTTTTCTAACTCTGAATGTGCTTCAGCTGTTCTGCATCTACATTCCAAGCAACTTGTAGCACTGCAGCTCTTCCAAACAGTTTTCATTGTGTGCAAGGACAGGGAAGATAGCTACATTATGCAGAATCTTTCTGTCTAATGCTTGATCTGATGATTACTACTGCACCTGAAGGGGCAGGAGGGATAGTTAACTTGAAGATAGATTTCTGAGGTAGACCGCTTTGGTTATCTTTTGCCCTAAGTTGTGATACATACTGAAGGAATGAATCTTGAGCAGAGAACACATGTAGGTTGCAGTCAGAAGAAAATGTTTTTCTGGAGTTTTCTCAGTATTTGAATGCTTGTGGATGAGTATTAAAAATGTATTAAATTTAAAATTACAATTAAACAAAATTTTTTATAGATTTGTAAAATATAACAGTAAAATTAATTCATTGGAAAATACTGTGTTCTAAAGAAAACAAGAGTTTAAAACAATTACAAATATATTTTTCTGTATGTGGGCTCAGGTTGTCAAACAAATTGGTTGAATAATGATATAAGGGTTCAAGTATGTACGAAAACAAATTTTAAGAAGAATATAAAAACTTGAAATAGTTTTATCATGTCAATCTAATTGATTTTGTCTCTGCAAAAAAAAAAAAAAAGACAAACATGCAAGTCTTTATACACACAAAACACACCCACAACTTAAAATTTATTATAATGTTTCTATTGAAAAGATATCTGACAATGCCAAGAACAATTAGAAGTTGAATAAATGTTTTGTTTGGGATGTTTCTTTTGGTGTTACAACTGCGAGATACCTTGCTCTGACAAGGCTTGTGGAAGCCCATGGAATTCATGCCAGAGAACTTACCTTGGGTCACCCCAAGGTGTTCCTTCTGAGGCAGGGTGCAAGTCCTTGAGCTAAGTCAGTGCACTGGGTGCTGTCTGCTGTCTGGAGAGCTGCTGGCTTGATGGTTGTGACTGTTGGTGCTAATTTTGGGGTCTTGCATCCAGGGTGTGCGCTCCATGAGGTGCTGGGCAGATGGTGGAGAATGAGATAATGGGGCTGCTTTGTGCGAGTTAGTGAGGACTGCTCTGTCAGCACAGCCCTGGGTGGTAACATGAGGCATCAGTCTCTGGATCCAGAGAAGGATATGCCCCTGTATTCTGGGAAGTGTGCTTGGGAGGTGCAGAATCTGCCTGATGGAGCATGCTTCAAATTAGCATTGTAGGTGACTGTTTCAAAATGGATCTGGCAAAACCAGTGTTGATGAGTTACCATATCAAACTTGTCACAGAGGCAGGTAATTGCTAGGTGAGGTTACACAGCCTATGTGTTATGCAGGAGGTCAGATTAGATCATCACTGTTTCTCCTGGTTTTAAATTCTGTGACTCTAATGCAACCAGTTGTTCCATGCAATCACTGTCCATACTTGTTTATCACCGACACACCCAAATTGTCTTGCAACCATATGTGGCTCACGCTGCAACAGAGCTGCCTGTTTTCCAGGGCATGAAGGGCTTTCCAATAAGTCAATGTGGTAAGGAAAATGGAACTTTAAAAATTATATACCTGATTATGACATGGAACTGAGTTGGGGAGGGAAGAAAATGAGGGAATTTTGTATTAGAACCAGAGGTATTCTTGACTGACTTAAGCTAAATTGGTAGAACTGGTTTTAAACTGAGGTAGTACTTCGCACAGGTTTGGAGACAGGAATAATAAAGACACAATGCAGAACTGTGTGTTATACAGAATTATGCTCTTTTTATTGCTTATTGTGTATGCTATGTATTATATGAATTACACAACATGTTGTTACTATTCTGTATTACTGTGCTTTTAATGAAGAATTAAGGACAAAGTAGATGGGTCAGCCTGAAGTGATGTTGGTTGTGTTAGTCTGTTTCCATCACTGGAATTTTGGAGTACAGCATTGGCCAAAAGATTGGTTCGATCAAATGTGTTTGGTATTCTTGAAAATAATACATTTTTTGCAGTTTATAAATGTGTAAGCAGTTCAGAAATGTGTAAGCAGCCCTGTATTTGTCATGGTTAATCTTCATCCTCCCTTTATTTTCACAAATGGTGGTTACAGGCATGAATTTACCTGCATATTCAACTTTAGGCCAAATCTGAAGGCCCGAGTAGGGAAAGTTTAACCCTGTTTGCATGAAAATTACTTGGAGAGAGGTAAAAGGCAAAGTTTTCAGACAGTTTGTATGCACAAAATATGTAAAAGCTGTACATAATTGCACATATATAAAAATACAGAAAATAAACTAATTGTTAAAAATATTATTTATTTAAGCTTACATAAATATGAGTTAATTTTTAGTTCTGCAGATTGAAATCTGCTGCTCATATTGAAATCTGTTGGTTGATGTTACTGCAGTGCTGTCTGCCATGTTTGTGAGAGAGAAAGCCCTCCTCTCCTGTGTTTACTGCTTCCCAAAAATAATTGATTTGCCAGGCACATTGGTTTTTGAAGAGGGAAGGGAAGACATGATTTTCAAAGAAGGACAAGACTGGGATGGATGTCAGAGCACTGCTCCCGTTTTAATAAGATTTCAGTCAGCATGACTCTATTCCCTTACTGTCCAGCTTCAAGTTGTCTGTTAGAATACTTAGTTTTATTTGGAGCAATTCAAATGGTAGAGTTGCTGTGGGTAGAGTGATTGTCATGTAATATTAATTAGTTTGCCGGTAAGCATAGATTTCTCTCTTTTCTTTGCAGGGTCTGGGGTAGGGTGATGAGTCTGTGACGTGTTTTCCTTAGACAAACAAATACTGCATTTGAGATGTATATAAATCTTTATCAACAAAACTTATTACAAAATTATTGCAAAGGCTTATTTTTAATAGAAAAACTAATAAATTCTTTGATATGTTCCAAGCATTTTTTAAATGTCTTTCTGACAGATGGTCTGCATAGCTCTTCTCTGGAATCAGCTATGCCCATGAAAAGAGGGAACATAAATAGGTCAGATGAATCTGCTAACTGTAATAATGTAATTCAGGAGCACTGGGCATAAACAGGTTTTTGGTACAACAGTACATCATTCTGGTTGTCTGAAAATTACCTTGCAACCTATCCAAAGAAAACTTGTGTACAGAGCTGTTGCTCTCACTGTATTTTTATCTGACAGCCCTTGCTGGTTTTGTTTATATGGTTTGGCTGGATATTTGGGGTTGCTTGGCTGGATATTAATTTGGTTCCTCTGAACCAAAAATACAGTTTTGAAAAGTAATTATTAAAAAATACGTTTTTAAAGCCAGTTTGCATATCAAAGAATAGGAAGAATGTTTAAAGGCAGAAAGTAAAGAAGAAGATTTGCTACAGGGGCTATTTTTGAGCTTACCATTTTTACAAGGTGTCCAGGGATTACTGTGGTACTACTATTTTACTTATTTGTTAGCTGTAAACAGATATATTTTGGGTAAGTGAGAAGGTGATTATAGCTACTTATAACTTTTAGGGTTATCATTACTGGTTGGCAGGATGCCTGTCTGTGTCACATGTCAAATGTTTTCCAAACGTGAGTGCTTCAGAGGCTGGTCTGCCATAATCCACACACTTGTGTGTTCATTGGCTTTGGCTGTTTCATTATACTATCAATATGAAGTTTTGACTATTTCCCTTCAGAAGTTCCTTCTGATAGTAGGAGAGTTGGCTGTTCCTGGTGGCATAAACCAGAAGCACCTACTTCAGTTCTGATTCTTTCAAAACACCTTTATTAAAGTGCTTTCACAATGTCAACGTGGGGTTCACAACCCTGTTTCTTTGAGGATGCAATTAAATGAGGATATCAGGGGGTGTTCTCCACTTTAGGAAAGCAGTTTAAGCACCTTTATTTAGCTGATTTGTTTATCATTTATTTATAGCACAAAAAGGGTGTAAAACAGCCAAAAGAAGCTTTTGAACATGCAAGCATCTGAAGCAAATAAATCCTGAGAAGTTTCACATCATCTAAGCCACCTTTTAAAATACAGTTTGATGGTGGAATCAGAAGAGCTCTTAAGGGTTACAGGAATGCTGCTTTCAGCTATGAGGAAGGGACTTAGGCACACAACTTGGCACGCATCACAAATGCATAACTCAGTGTTGGTATGGCACTTGGGACAGGGGCAGCGTCTGAATCAGCTTTGTAACAGAGCAATTACGAAGAAATTATGAAGAATAGACCAGAGTGGCTACCAGTGTCATTCACCTGGTGATGAGGTTATGAGCTCCAAAACCAGTCTGTCCAAGGAAACTCCATGTCACTCAAGACAGCTAACAGCCATTATTTATGGAAGTATCGTCAAATAATTCCATTTTGTTTACACATGTTGCTTATCTTGAAGTAATAAACAAAATTCTTCTTTTACAGTATTCAGATTTCCAAATTACTTCTTATAACAGGAACATGTGACTATAAAAAAGTATCCGTATATTCCAGTGTTTAACTTCATATATGTATTTAGGGAATTCAGTTTTCAACAGTTTTTAAATAGGTCAAGACTGAAATTTGTCATATTCAAACCAAAGTTGCAATGAAATTTTTCATCCAGCCACACAGTGCAATTAATGCAGATTTTTTGGGATGATTTCTGCACAAGATGGGCATTCTCATGCAAATTCTTGAGTCCTTTATAATGGCTTTCTTCCATAAGAAAGTGCTTTGTAATGGTTTTGTACTAAGCCATAGTGAAAGACACAAAAATATTTGTCTGACCACTAGTTAGTTGTCTTACTAGACAAAGACTTGCAAGGAGCAGTCACAACATGCACGTTTTCAAATATAAAGGATCATATGCAACATGCTTATGTCATTAGGCTGTGTCATTAGGATCTGAAACCCAGAACTGCGTTTATAATGAGTTTTAGTATGGTGACATTTGTAAGCTTACTATTGACAATGATGTATGTTCATTTTATTAGTCTTCTGTTGCTAAGCTTTAAGAGTCTCTTGTATATGTCATATTTTCGCGGTTTCTTGTTTTTGCATTAACAATGATGACAACTATAGATTTAGGTTTAAGAAGTCAAATACTTCACAGAAAAGGAGGGCATCCTCATGTAGGCTTTTATACCTCTTATAGTACGTTCTGGATGCCCTTTGGATTGAAGGGTGTTGTGTTTTAACTTTGCTTATTAAATAATGTAGTACTGTTTTACCAAAGTGATATTTAGCACTGCAACAACAGGTTCATATGCATGTTTTTAGGTTGAAATAATAGTTTTCCTGTCTTCTCTGTTTCTAACCTGTAACATCTAACCTTATGTTGAACTGTAGAGTGTTTTGTTCTCTGTTGTTGCATATGCATGCTTATTATATTAGGTTTGTTACTTGGGAATTTACTACAAATGCAAGCACCTGAAAATAAATCTTTTGCTAGTGTGGAAATGTGATATGCAACAGGAACACTCTCCAGCCTCCAGATAAGATCTGCAAAGCACCATTGAGACGTAAAGTAATCTGTGGTTTGGGTCATCCTGAAAGCTCTTATTGATATGAGATGAGTCTCGATGGAGAAGTCCTGCTGTCACATGTTCATCATGCACTGATTGAGAGCTGGGGGATCGACTCAGAGAGAGGGCTGGAGCAGAGATATTCCCTATGCTTAACAGACTGAGGGTGTGAAAAGAGCTAATGCTTCATTAAGCTGCACTGATTAAAAAATGGCAGTTCTTGTTAGACAGAAGATGCTTGGCTCACTGCTAATGGGACAAGTAAGCAGTTTATTAAGGTAAGGGCATCTGAAAAAAAAAGTAAAAACTTGGCTGCTCTGTAAGATAGCCTTGTCAGAGAAACGACTGGAATGCAGAAATGCCTTTGAACTCAGGATGGATTTGTTTTTGCTTCCCAGGCAGTCAGCATCAGTGTTTTTAACAAAAAGGAGGCGGCTGATTACCACAAAGTTTCCTGTTCATGTGGATAAGCTTTCATAAAGAAACAGGAAAACAGAAATTCTCACAAATAATCAGTATTCTGCTGCATTTTGTTACATTCTTTATAAATTGTAAAAGAAGGAGAAATAGGTGTCTGCAGAAAACAGATGCCATGTGGAAGGTACTGAGAGAAAAGAATGTTCAAAAAAAAGTAGAGTTATGCAAAATGCCTCTCCAGTATAGGCCTTAGGTGCTTTTAAGTACTTGATGAGAGGTGTGTTGAGGGGTGTGCTAGGTGGCCCATGCAGGGGATGCAGGGTAGCCTGAGGTTTGTAGATGGAGACGGTAGAGCACATGGAGGCTGTCCTCCTGTTTGAAGAAGCCAACCTTGCTGCTGTTCGGGGAGCACAGCAGTTTGTACTTGAAGGACTAGTTGTTGGACTGGCCACTCCCCTCTTCCAGGGCATGTAGCTCTTGCCCCTTCCTCTCCCAAGCATGGGCACACAGACATTCCTAAACAAGGGCTTTCCAGAGGAAGTACACAGTTACTGAAACAACGACTAGCCGCACGTAGGATTTTTTAGAAGAGGATTTTAGTTGGAGGAAGAGCTCTGCAGGGCTGGCACGGGGTCCCTGCGGGCAAGGCTGGCAGTGCGTCCGTCGCCCACCATCTCCTCTTCCCGCTGGGGAGAACATCCGCAACCAGAAAGAACCACTCGGGGTTAAAGAGAGGTCTGCTCTAGGTGAGTTTATTGGTTTGTTTTCCCTGTGCAAGCGGGATGGAGCAGCAGTCGCTGTGTCCCACGGCGAGGAGGATACGAAGCCATCCTCGCTCCCGGCCCTCCTGCGTTCCCCACCTCCGACTCCCACAACTTTTTTTTCCCAGCTCAGACGCCGCGTTACAGTCGCACCGCGTCTTTCCTGACCCGAGGCTTTTCCTTTGTGGCCGTGGGGAGCCGGGCCATGCCGGGGGGGAAGGGCGAGGCGGGGAAGGAGGCGGGCAGGGGGAAGTTGAGGAGCGGAGCGCCCGGCGGAGGCTCCGAGTGCCGCGGAAGGCGCGGCGGGAGCGGGGGCGGCGCCGGGAGGCGCGGCGGGGATCGCTGCTGCGATGATGAGAGACCCAGGTAAGGCGGCAAGAGGGCAGATGGATGGAGAATTGTGTGCAGTTCTTTACCCCCGCCATTTTCAGCAGGTAAAGCTTTTCCCCCCCGTTTTTTAACTGGACAAGTGCCAGGGGACGGGGGGGACTCAGGTGCCAGGTGTGAACAAAACAACTTTTTAAAACCTAAGTTATAGCATCAGAACTGTAACTGTTTGGGTAATAAGTTATACCAACCTGCATGTTTAACCTCTGCATGATCTTAATTGGGAGGAGCAACAACTTAAAACGTGAGTCCAGGTTTGTTGTTGGTTTGGTTTTATGAGTCTGTGCTGTTTATGTTTATATGGACATGGGAGTGATTGTCTCAGGACTGGGAGCAGTCTTACAAATCATCAAGCTCTGCCTCAGTCATGCGCTGAGATTGCCACCCCGCGCGTTGGAGGCAGTTGTAGGAAACATGGAGAGCAAGTGCTGGTGACGATGGGTCACGATTAAGCAGCCTCGGTATAAATGTTTCAGGCACGTGAGGTCTTGGGTATGGGAGCTCCAGCCAAAGAGCAATGAGATCACACGTTGGATGTACAGGTGAGACAAATTACGTGACTGAGCTGACCACTGAAACTCTAAAAATGAGAAAGAATTTGGCTAGCCACGAAGGATAAATCAATGAAGGATCTGGGGAGTTACAGAGGATCTTTGTGCTCTTAAAAAGTAAACCACGCAAAATTTCATGACATAGTAAATCTGTTCTTTCCTTTGATCTCAAAGTTTCTCTATAGCTTTTAACTGCCTCCATCCCCACAACTAATAAAAAAAGAAACAGTTAGTAACCTTATTTTATATAAAATGTTCAGAATATTTTTTCAGCAGTTATGTAGTAGAAATAAATACAGCATCTTGAACTCCGTATCTAAAAATTGCTTATTTTTAAAGTAATTATTTTACAAATGCTGCCTGCACTTCTGTTAAAGTACCAGTTGAGGCAAATATGGTGTGAACAACCATTTAAAAAGGCTTTTTATCAAAGTTTACTGAGATAATAAAGAAATTGTACCATTGTATTTTGATCTGCATTATAATTGCATTGCCAAGTGGAAACATGGCAGAGGTCTGCTGCAAGAATAGACCTGTTTTCAGTTATCAGTCCTTTTAATTCACATCAGTACACTTATTGTAATGCCAAGTACAGGTTGGTTATGAATATTGTTTTGATGTGAACCTACCTGGCAGTACAGAAGAGCTGGAGACAAATAAATGATACAAGATAATACTTAGACCACACATCTGAATATGCTTTATTTGGGGGAGACATTTTCTGCTCATTCTTATCTAGAGCATAAACTCTTTTGGGCCAGACTACATTGGTGTTTTCTGTGTGTGTCAGGGCCTGTGCAAAATGTTCTGTCACGACAGGTAGGGGTAATAGTTTTCTGATAAAAAGCATGTAATTTTTTTTTCACTAAGCATTTCCTCTTTAACCTCAGTAATTGCATAACAGCTATTGTTATAGCTTTAACCTACTTCTGCGTCTTTGCGTAGATTGGATCCTTTTACTAAAATACGAAGCAAACCTCACCAGTTTGCTCCTGTGCATGTTAGTACAGGTAAGCCCTAGCAGCCTGTAATGCATTTGCTTTATTTTCATTTTACAAGAAACAGTACAAAGGGCAGCAGTGAAGAATCGTGGAACCCTCTCTTAGTGCTGCTGTGGCAGCCACAGAGCTTATGAACATTGGACCACGTATATGAAGGGGAGGAATTGTACACAGTTTGCTCAAACTATAGATAAAGTTCTTGCTACCAAGTCCACAATAACAAAGGTAGAAATGGGCAGCCCATTTCACTCTTACCTTCCGTCAGTGTGGTGGGAGTACAGAATGTGCCCATGCTACATCCAGGATTAGTTCTGAACCTCTGTTTCCCCTTTGGCGTGACCAGTGCTTCTGAAGAATGCTGCAAACACTGCTTCTGTTATGTAAGATAGTTATTACTTGACTTGGGAGGCTGAGACAAGCCTGAAAAGATTTACAGTATCAAGTTCCCTTCTACATTTGCTTCCCCATGGCGTAACTACTTTCCTGTTGTTGAGGAAGTCCAGGAGAGAGCTGTGTTCCAAAACATGCTCTTGGGAAATTGGAATAATATTTTATTTTTCGAAGATACCTGAGCTTTAAAAAAAAAAAAAAACAACCCTGGCCTAGTTCTTAAGTGCAAAGGCTTTTTAGTAGTTACAATAAGAGAATGATGTACAGCAGTTTTTTCTTCCACTGCACATTTCTTTGGCATCATCTTAAGTAACATTGCAATCAATTCTTGCTTTGTTTTATGTCTGTCTTAATTTTTGATTAGTGCAGGCCTTTTGGAGTGTCTGAACTTGTTTGTTTGGGGTTTTCTTCCCATTTCCTTTTGGAAGTGTGAGGGTTTCTTTGCTTTAGCTCTGTATCCATCCTGTATGAATCAGTGTGAACTAAAACTTCACACCTTGAGAAGGAGCCACCACCTGCCTTTTTGTTTCCTCCTGTTAGAGGAGTGTCTTTCCAAACTCTTGAGTAGGTATGGGAGGTGTGATAGGTGCAGTGCACTTTACCACTCTGGTCTTAGAGAAGTCATGCTCGCTATATAGCACTCAGTGTTTTAGTAAGTCAGTTCTCCACCTTACATCAGCAGTGACAGAAGTTCAAATGGATTATTCACTTCCTCTGTTGCTATCACAAGGACAGCTGTTGCACAGATGGGGCTCAGGTGTTCTTATTTTTACCAGTATGTTGTCTAATCCTCCTCAATATTAGAAGATTATGTGGTACAGGTTAACTCAGCCCAATTACAGTAGGGAATAAAGAGTAGTTTTAATCTTCCCTGTGCAGTATTTCATTAGCTACGTGACTTTATTGTCTTTCTCTCAAATGCAGGATTTTAATCAATACTAACAACGACACTTCTAATATGTTGCTTTTCTGACCTGATGCAGTAAATCTTCTATTTCCAGACACTTTATTGTTGCTATCAGAGACCTCCCTTTCCGTCCCTTTGTCATTGTGTAACACTATAGCAAAGTGAACAATGAGAGCTGGTATGTGCAGTCTAAATGCTCAGCCATGTCCACAGGCCTCCTTGTGCATTCTTCCTCTTCCTTTTGTGAGCTCATTGCATGTTTTACAGCTGTCACTGGGACTCTGGTCCGTGCCTGGAGAGGCAGGCGTGCACATCTTGACCCTCATGCTTGCTCACATGCTCTCTCTGTCTTTTATTAACACCCCCAGCCCACTTATTCACGCAGTCAGTGACTTGGGATAAATGTCACCTCCCTGTGGACAGGATGCTTTGGGAAGCATAAGCAATAATCTGGAGGCCACGAGTGGGAGATCACAATCCAGATTTGCTCTTTTCTTACTAGGTTCCACATTCTGCTTTTTAGAATTTGGATACACTGTATTTATTGTTACACTATTAATTTGCACATTTAATTTTAGGGAAGTCTATCACAGTCCTGCACATGTGGTCACTTTTCCCCCTCTTCTCAAGGATGGCTCCAGTAATTCAAAAGTGAACCTTTCCCTGTGGAACTCTATACCTGAAAAAAAACACCTGTGAAGAGTGTCAAAATATTTACCATAGAAACAGCTGAGATGTTTTGAGAGGTGGTGCAGGCTAGGATGTGAAGACAACAGCATTTTTGCATCCTGTTTTAGGTATCCTGGAGGAATTATGAGAACAGTCAAGATGACAAAAGTGCAAAGCAGGTCTTTAACACCAGAGAAAAGTGCTGGAGAGGAAGAAATTAAAAGCTTCAGGCAGAATCTCACTGTGAAGCAAGCAGTTAGCCCTTCTGTCTTGCTGATGAGTGTTGCCAAAAGGATGGTGCTAGAGCTTTCCCACTCCAAGGGAGATTGAGTTCAGGGGAAGAGAGAGATCACTGATGCATTCCATATGAGTGACGTGGACAGAAGGCACAAATAAGGCAGTGCTGTGTGTGACTGACTGCAAACACAGTGCAGGTAGGAGGTAGCAGCATAGAACTATGAGAGTATGTGAAGGTGCAGGTACACACTGGAGAGATGGTGATGACATGGAAGTCAGCTTGAGCTGTGACCCACTGAATTTCCTAGTGACTCACGAAGGATGGTTGTAAGGACTGAGAAAATAGGTCTTTCCTTGTAGTATCTTAACTGAGAGAAATGTAGTCAGTTTTCACTTTAATAGAAGGAATGTTTTGGGTGGAATGAAACTGATTTCAGATGAGTTCTGAGACGTTACAGTGCATGTGACCCCTGTGTAACATACCCGTAAGTCATTTTGTGTTCTGCCCATTATAGAATATAGAGCAGGATGATATTTGGTGATTTTCCAACTTGCTTCTCTCTGAAATTAATTATGCATTAGCCAGCCCTGCAAACAAACCTCTTTGTTGCTCAGTTGAATTACAGCCAGCATTAAGGAAGCAAAGTCAGAATCACTTATTTGGAAGTCAACTCCGTCATTTTTTAAAAGCTATTTTTAGACGATTGTTTGAAGTTTCCCCTCTGGCACAGAGTATTTTTCAGTGTTTCGCTGTGTTGTATAACATTTCACTTAAGTTTTGGAAAATTCATTTTAACATGCTCGATTATCACATCTTTTCTGTTCTTACGTTTAGTTAGATTTAAAAAAAGAATTATTAGACTTCATTAATTGCTCCTTTGTCTTCTTTGTCATTGTTGTTGTGATCACATAGTACATTGAAATGAGTCTTCTGAATGTATTTGGAAGAAGGGAGAGGGTCAAGGTGCTCTGAGTGACACAGATTCTTTCACCTGGGAACACGCTGGATCTCTCAGTGCTGTAGAGCACTGGGGTGTGTTGACCCCCTCTGGCAGCCAAGCCTCTCTCTGGTCACTCACTCCATGCCCCTTAGTGGGATAGGGGAGAGGATCGGGAGGGCAGATGTTCAGAGGGTCTTCCATGGTGAGCCAGCAATAATGCCAACCTAAAGCGAGATTGGAAGAATGACAATGTAACTGTACTGGGCTATCCAATTAATGGATTTATGTGCTTTCCTGTGGCATTGCTCCTTTATGACAAATATGATTCTTCTGAAGCATTCCAGCTCAATTCTTTTATTCTTACCAGTGATGTATTTGAAGAGAAGCTCTTAGTTTATGCAGAAGAGGTAGAAATACGGTAGTAACAATCTGCTAAGTTTTCTTTGTGCTGTATGTAAGTCATATTTTTTAAGCCTTTTAGGAGAAGACTAATTCTGTCCTTTGGCTTTGTCTCGTGCCTTTTTTTTGTTTATTTGTTTGTTTGTTTGTTTGTTTTAAAGTACACTTTTAAGTTACAAAGACAAGAGGTTAGGAGGACTAAAGAGAGGACAAGTTTAAAGGTTTCACAGCACACTAGTGGTGCAGAGATTATTTGCTCAGCTGTTGCAGTTAGTGCAGGATTTCTCTCTATTCTGGTCCAAACACAAGTGCTCAGTGTACCCTATATGTAACTTTGTTTACTACTACTGTGTAGTATTTCATAACCTTTTCCAACTCTTCATGCCTTAAATAATTGAAACTCAAAAATGTCTCTTGGGAGATTGTTAAACTGAACAACATCATGTAGTCAGTTAAAATTGTAATATACTTCCCTTTCTTACTCTCCCATATGTAAATTCTTGTGACGTGAAGTGCATTTCCACATTGGGTCAATACGCTGATATTCATTGGTCATGCTCCTTGCCACTTACCCAGATTATTTGTCTCAACTTCACCTGGCTCAAAGATGTACAAGTCTGTTGTGGTGAAAATAGCATTTGAGAGTAGGTAGATGGACACACAAAGCAATCTGGTGCGTGGCTTTGTGCTTCCCGTTGTACTTTCTGTAATGTCCCTCAGTATCTCATTCTCTGCTTGGTATTCCATTTCTCAGGACTGAATGGATTATTCCAGATGGCTTCTTACCTGAGCTGCAGACAAGTCATCTTCCTGACTGCCTAACAAGACCCTTTCATAAAAACACAGCTCTTTTTCCTGCTGCTTTGCTTTCCCTCTGTGCCTCCCTCAGGGCCCTGCTGCACATGAACTCATATTATCTGGCCTTCTGCCAAATTCACTGTAATTTCCAAACATCTTTGTAAGTCTTCTGTACTGTTCCTCAGTCTTCACTGGTGTTTCCAGCATCACCCTTTTTACTCTTATTTTGCAGATGTCATCAGTTCAATTTAGTTCCCTTTTGTAGGTATTGAAGAAGTTACATAAGATGGGCCTCACCAGTTAATGCTTCTGCACAGCTTAGGACCATTTTTGTTTACTCTTTTGTGACACTGTGCATACGTAAGTTAATTAAATTTGAAATTGAGTATTCCTGAGACACTTGAAGCTTTTACTTAAATGGAGTGTATTCTGTAGTTACCACACCTAGAACTTTTATGTTTGTATGTTTGACTGGGGGGGGGTTGTTTTGTTTTGGGGATCTTTTGGGCAGAATTGAAGTAGCCTTATTGCATTTCTGTAATGGTCCTTGGGAAGACCTTTATTACTTCTGTGGGGTTTTTTTAACCTCTTAGCTGCTGGGCATTGTGCGTGAAGCTGTTTAGCTGACAAATAAAAGTCACAGTGTTTTTAAATACATTGTGCGTTATACTCTAGGCCCCTTATTTTCTACACTCATTACGACTATGCATCCAGTTTGGGGCCTGCCAGTACCATAAAGGTGCAGGAGTCCGGTGGAGGACTGCCAGCTCCAGCAGGGGCTGGAGCACTTGCTGTGGGATCTCGGCAGGTTCAGTCTGAAGAAAGGATGGCTTCAGGTAGATATAGTAGAAGCCCACTGTGCCTGGGGAGTGGTTATCACAGTGAGGGACTCAAGATCTTGCTGGTATGAGCAGTGGGAGGGTGCATAAACAGTATGCATCAATTGAAATGAGAGTTAACTGAATATACAAGGAAAAAATTCCTTGTGAGGACAGTCAAGAAGAGAACTGATTATTTAGAGCTGCTGTGCAGTCTCCGTCTGCGGAGGTTTTCAAGACCCAGCTGTGCGAAAAGTCCTGAGCAACCTTGACTCTGCTGTGAGCAGGAGTTTGGGCTATAGACCAGTCCTACAACATAAATCATTTCGTAGTTCTGGACCATTATACCGCTCCTGATTCTCCAGATATACCACTCATGATCCTTCATGTCTCAGGGTTTGCTTCCTTGTTTAAATAACAGTAAGTACATTGGATTAGCTGTGATTTCTTTGGTCTTTTAAAACCCAGGTTGCATTTCCAGACATACCTCATACATACTTTGATAGATATATCTTTGTCAATTGATAGTTCCTTGATAATGAACTAATTTGGTCATCTTTGAAAACAAGGGTGAGTATTCTATTTGTCAGCTGGTCTGGTATTTCCGTGATGTCTGACAGCAGAGCATATTACTATGATTAATTTATAAAAGAAAAGAGGGTGTTCTGAAATGACTGCAGGGCATGGCTTCCATGAAATGTGAACAAGTTGGAACTAAAATAAGCTATATCTACTGTTTCAATTCCCATCTGAGGTTCTGCTTTCTCAACGATAAATAATGTACAGCCCCCTTTTACATACACTTCTAGACACTAGTACTTGGTGTAGCTTGTATATATTTTTGTTCCTTTTTAGTTTACTTTCTTCTGTGCCTTACTGGTGCTGCCTTAAAATATGTTAACGTATGGGATGATAATCTGTGAAGTCTTTTTTATTGGTTTCTTGTGCAGGGGTGGCTGCAGAAGCTTTCTTTGTTTCTCTATTCAGTGAAGACAGATTAAGATATCTTGACTTTATTGCCTACTACACAATTTCCAAAACAGTGTTACTAAATGTTAGTGTCTACAGTGGGGAAAAATATCATTTTCCATATTCATTGCAGTACAACAATAAAAGCTATTCTTTCATTCCCTCTGTGGTTTTGCTTCAGTGAGATAAAATCACTGGTGCATTTGTGGTTTTATGTGAATTAAATGTCTCTTCTCAATTACTATTTCAAAATAAGCTTGCTAATTCCCATTGTCCTAATCTAAAAAAATAATTGTCGACTGAAAACGTGGCAATGTCACCTCTTTTTTGATTTAAAAAAAAATTCTGACTTCAGAGTTTTAATAGTTTCTAAGAACTACCATTTTTATATCACTAATGTATAATTCATGCACACTAGAATAGGATAGTAAGTGGTGTTAACAATATGGTGTGCCCACCGAAATATATTCATAAAATTCATTGGAGGTCAAGATGGTTGGATGATTGGACCACTGGTCTGGGAAATAAAACACCTGGCTTCCAGTGCCTGGTCTGCCATTCCCTCTCTGATGTCTGGAAAAAGAAAGCAATCTCATTCCTGTGTATGGAAAGATGTATCATTACCCACTGCTCTGAAGTGTTTATATGGTACTTACTTTTCACTCCAAGATTTTTTAAATATTATTAATTTTACTTTCTGACTCTGCCTAGAAAATCCCGTGGATCCTTAGCTAGTTAACATGTGGTGTTTACAGGCTATAATTCAGAAGAGTTGATCGTAGTGAGCCTCCTAACTCTGTCTTTCAATGTGATATGTGAGTTTCTGGATGTACTGCTATTGGTGGTGTTATTTCAACGCCAAGAATGTGAAATTATCTGGGGTTTTTGTTGTTTGGAGGATGGGGGGTTGTTTGGTTTGTTGGGTTGTGGGTTGTTTTTTTTTTTAGTGTAACATGTAAACTGTTTTTGTTAAATGCCACAATGGTATTCTTGTTTAAGATAACTCAGAGACTTCAGCAAGAGGTGATTGCAGACTTTTTCTAAACTCCCTGCCTGGAATAATTTTTTTAAAATTGTTTGAAAGGTCGTGGTGTAATTCTGTCACACTGGCCATGGCAGAGTCTTCCCATTATCTGTGGAGAGTGTGGTGGAGGAAGATGTAGTAGTTTCAAAGTGGATGATTCAGACTCATGGGATAGACAGCTCTGTCCCATGTGTAAGGATTAGAAACCCAAAATCAGCTCTGATAGATTTTAAGCTACAATGTGTAAGGCCTGCTGGGATTTCAGAGACCTGGGACATTCCCATCTGCATACGTTCTGCCTGTGAGATGAGCAGATGGAGTGGTTGATTCTCCCAGTTTCCGTAATTTTTGTTGGCGGTTCAAATCTATCCATTGACAGTCACATATCTGAGGATGTAGAACAAAACCTAATTTTCCCTTGGCCGATTGTGCTGCATTTGTGTCTTGTGCAGTATATATAGTTCTAGGATATGGAAAAACGCTAGGACTGTGAAGTTGGTAATACTGCAAAAATGTGCATGAGTTGTGCAGAAAGATGTTTATGTTTAAATGTAATGCTCTTGCCTAGGGCCATCTGGTTTATACTGTCCTTGAATTCTTTTCCAGATCTCTGTCTTGTTTTCTGAGTTTGTAATGCAATGGAACATTTGCTATTAATTAGAAAAGCCCTAAATGTCCCTTCTTAAGAAAGGCAGCTAACTCAAATCTCAGGAAACTCATGCATATTAATTCAGGGTTGTCTAATTCACAGCACCTTTTACAGACCACGTCCACTCAGCCTGCCATCTCAGCATTTGGGAAAAGTTGGGGATGACTACAGGGGAAGTATATGTAAACCCTACAACTGCACATGTCCCAGGGTACACAGCCTGATGAGGAAACTGTTGGCTGCTGTTACTGCGTCCTTATATGAAAAGGAAGGGAAGGCAGAATTGATGATTTCAGAGTATGGCTGGTGGGTAGCACTGAATTACACAGGTAGTTCTGAGCTTCAGGGAGAAGTACCTGCAAGACGGCTGTAAAAATAGGTGATAAGAGCTTCCTCTCACTGCCAGAGACTTTGGACCTCTGTGACTCAGAAAAAAACTTGTCTAGTCACAGTACATAAGCATTCCTGCTCTGTTTTCTAGCAGCAGCCCAAACTGGCATTTATTCTCATCCAAGTGCGGAAAAGTGGGAAGGGTTGGAGAGATAAGGGCTCCTGTGGTATCCCACACGTCGCACTCTTGCAGACTTACTCTTGACTCTTATGCTTTTGCTGCGCAGTGGAACTGACCTCAGCAAAAACTCTCACCCAGATTAATACAAACCCAATTTTGTCTCACAGCACCTGGAGGAGATTGTGTCACATTCAGCTAGTGCATGGGGGACTGTTTCAGTCTTGTTGTACATATATAAATGACACTTCAGTGGAGGTTTTGGAGTGCACACAAATGTGCCTGGTCAGAGCTCAGAGAAGCAAATTATAAATTTCTCTGGTTCTCTGCTGTTGTGCCTGGGCAAATGGGAAATCTTGGTAACAGGATTAAACAGCACTACAAATTACATTTACAGAAATACTCACTGGAATTATTTGAGAAGATAAATGTGAGAATCTCATATGGTTGGTGCATACGAACTCAGGAAACATTTTGTCCCTTCCTGCCTCTCACCTCCCTTCCTTCAAGAAACACTTACATTTAAATTTGACTTGATACAGATATATAGTATGTTAGGAACATGAAAAATTACACTAAAATTTACATATACTAGGCAGCTACGCCACACAGTACATTCAGTTATATGTTTGTGATTAAATTTTCATTGAAGTAGGAGGGGAACAGTAGGACTGAGGCTTGTTTTATCTCCACTGTGGAAGTTTCGTGGAATATGTTTTTTATAAACTTTCTGTTTCAGTCCAGGCCTTAGTAATAGCTCTTTAAAAGTGTGTCCTGAGTGACACCTTTTTGCTCTAGAATATATAGTGTGTATCAGTGTGGAATATTTTAGATTGGCACTGACTTTCAAATACATTGTCTGATTCTGGAATCTTAGAACAAGGACAAGAACATAGATTACTTTCCCTCATTTTCTGGGTCAAATCCAATTTTATTTTTTCTTCTTTGTTACAGTGGACATTTGGATTCCTGCTGATTAGATTGCTTTACAGTGATGTTAGCACAGCCAAATTGGCAGGAAGATAATCCATTGTGTGACTCAAGAAAGAGCACATTCACAATGGCATCTGTAACTCTTTCACCCTTCCAGTTGAGACTACAAGAGTGCTTTGCAGAGTACAGTGATTGAAATTGAACCTTGTCTGAATAGCTTGAGAGCACAAGGTAGGAATTCTTCCATCAGGAGAAAACTTGTTAGCTTGCTTTTAGTTTGTTCCCTAGCCTTAACGCCTCAGAAATTTCAACATCTGCATGGCTAGGAGAGTCCCAAATACAGGGTTAGGTTCACTTAGGGAATTTGAATAAACACTTAAGCATATGTTACAGATTCAGTCATGTGCTGCCAAGGGTTTTCTCCGTGAGCCTGAGGTTCTGCGGTGAGATTTCCTCCAACATGGAATAGTGGGGCCTCTGCTGAGAGTGGAAGAAGAGTAAACAAAATAGTGATGGGGAAAGTCTGCTGCTAGGACAGCTAGTTTTGTACCTATCACAGAACACTATTCTCTGTCTGTTTCCAGGAGTCTGGGGAGAGCAGAAAGAGGGATGTGTGCATTTGGCAGATCGGGGTTCAGTTTGAGGGCTTGCTGCTTCTGCCCAGGTAGCCAGTTACGGCTTTGCTGCCTGTGCTTCTCTCTGAGTGCTCTGCAACTTGTTTCAAGCTTGGCTATGTGTAGTAATAGTTTTGTGTAAAATGCAGTCTGTGTCCATCTAATGACAAAATCAGCTTCCAAAACTTGGGTGAGATGCCTGAGGCATAGCTGTGTGTGAAAGGTAGTCATCAGTACCTTCTTATGTAGGTTCTTGGAATGGACAAAATACTTTGTTAATCGAAAATGGACTGAGACAGCTGGGGAGTGCAGTTGGGAGGAGGAACAAGCACCTTGCCATTGCGGTGTAAAAATAACCTTGTGAAAACAGCTTAATTAGTGTTAGTTTTCTCTGGCTATTACTTATTTTAAAAAGCTGATGTTATCTCAACAGTTTTTTAAAAGTTTATTTTTTCAATATATATTCTCAAGTATTCTGTCATATTTAACAGTTAGGTGCATTTCAGGTAAGTAAATTCATAAAGCATTCCACTATATATAAAAAACCCCCAACCAAACAAAAACACCCAAACCATCAACACCCCCCCAGGTTACTTTGTAAAATTGCTGCTTTTTTTCCCCCACCAACAACATGTTTTAAACTTGACACTTGCTGTTGTAAATCTGTTCCTTGTCACAAAATCCTTTTTAAAATGTCTGTTTATCGACTTCAATTTCAGCAAAGAATCTTTGACTTTTTTTGTTCTCTGGGGCTTAGGTATCTGTGGCAGCTGAGTGTGCTGCTGCTTACTCAGCATTGCAGCTGAAAGGCAGAAATGGTGACTGCAAACAGAGATGGTATTAATTGCTCCCTGCACTTAGTTAAATAGCTGTATCGATGCATAACAGCAGGAGGGAGAGGGTTAATGAGGGGCTAATTCCATCCTCATAGGGACCTGAGGGCTGAATGGAAACAGCTGCTGCACTGCAGGCTCTAGGCTGCACAGGGAGTTACTGTATTCAGCAGTTCCAGTGAGGAGAGGGAACAGAAAAAAAAAGACAAGAAAGGACAAATAAAAGTCTCCTAGGTCTGGACCCCTGTAAGAAGAGAAATCATAACAAGCAGGAGGGAGGGAAGGGAGAGTTCAGGCTGGAATTGCAGACCAGAGGAGGGGGTGCAGCCACCTGCATGCCCTTGACCTCTCTCTGTGAACGTCAAGGCTTACAGTTAAGTCAACATGGTATAGTGTAGGTGTAGCTTGGGCATTAAAACAGCACAGCTGTGTAAATTCATCCTTAACTGAGCTAGTGGACTCTGTTAGAAAGAGGGGGAATGTTGCTCAGGATGGCTATGGCAGTGACTCACCAGAACTGTGTGCATCTGATGGCATTTGTCAAAATATGAGTGAAAATAGGAACTTGGTTCACTGATGTGAGCAACTCAAGAATCAAGTTATCCACAGGTGTGTAGAATAGGAATAATTTGCGTAATTGTCATCTTTGGTACTTGTCATGGTGCCATCACTTGAAAGTTGCCTTCTTTCACTTGTTACACCTGTTGTTCATACAGATGTGCCTTCCATTCCTACCTACATACCAGCATTCATACACAAAACCTTTCAACAGTTGTGTCTGCGTTTTCAACTAAAACCTGCTCCTGTGGTTGAGGATACTCGTAAAACCCCCAGCAGTGCTTTAACTAAAGACAGAGCCTACCTACTTCATACAGAATAAACTGCTAATGCCATTCCCACTACTTTCTCCTGAAGAAATGCATTTTTTTCCTCCACTTGATGCAGTTATTTGAGTTGAGGGTGACAGGGAGGGCAGCCAACTCTGAATTTCCCAGCACAGAAAGCTGTGGAACATACTTGGGAGAAACACTTGAGAACGTAAGGATTGCTTATATACAGGCTAGATTGTCCCAAATGTTGGTGTAGTGGAGGCCAGTTGTGTAATATATGCATAGATTTAGGTTGCTGACAGCAGAAAATCAAACTTGGCCAGCTGTGCAGCCAAGCGCTGTCCCACAGGGCTGTAATGTGTCAAGCACCAGAACTGTAAAACCAAGTGCTCCAAAGGAAGGCAAAAGGGAGGATCAGAGGTGAAAGGGCTTCTCCTGTTAAATAGATTAGGGCATGTCAGCCTCGGATGATAAGGGAGGAAAAGGGATGTATGGTTTGAGAGAGCATTATAAATTCACAAGCGATACGAAGAAGATCAAAAGGAACAAAAGTTATCCCTGAGGTGCAGAACATGCAAAGTAATACCAGGGAAGCTTTACAAATGTATACCCAGTTCTTAAGCTTTTTCTTCAGCTTCTGTGTTTTGCCACTCTCAGAGGCAGAGTGCTGCACTGTCAGCCTCTGGTCTGGTCTGATACAGCACTTCTTTTGTATGCTGTTTGAGCCAGGAAACTTGGTTTAAGACAGGAAAAATATGATTTTTTTTTTTTTCCCACTGAAGTTTCTTCTGTTATATTGGAGTAGTTAGTAGTTATTATTAAAATTACATTAGTGATAATACTTCTTGATATTTCAAGATTTTAGAGTGCAGAGAAACATTTTTTGAGAATTAAATTAGGGGGGAAAAATGCAGCAACGTAACTTTTCACCTGAATTATGAACTATCTTGTTACACAGATGGTGAAGCCATGGAAAATGAAAAAAGTAAATTCTACTTTCATCCTACCAAATTTTGTGAGTAATGTGCCACATGCTATCTAAAGATTCAAACAAATTTGCTGTATGAATGACATACAAGTTTTATGAAGAATTAACACAGAATAGGTTTAACTTTGGAATCAGCAAATGTTGTGGCCTATGTAATGTGCAGGGGTGAAAAGTAAGCCATGTGTTAAATGGATTAATGCAGTGTTGATCCTTTTCTGTCAGGACAATTAACATGAGTAAAATATTTGCCCTCCTTTAAACAGATAAGGAGGTACTGTATTGTGTTCCTCTCAAGATTAATGTTTCTGTATCGGCAGCAGAGAGCACAAGATTTATTAGTTGGGCCTTATGTAGATTTACAGCTGTGCCAGTTACTGCTTGAAAGCTCTTTATAAACCATATTCACAGCGAGTCTTTTTGTCTGTGAATATGTTAGTGAAAGCGGTCGTAAGAAGGATGCAGACATTGTTAAATGGAACGCATGACATGAACAATGCCTCTAAATTATAAATTTTGCTTTGTCATGACCCCCGATTTTCTTGTATGTATGTGAATACATGGGCATGTACTTGTGTGATACAAACATAAAAAATGTAGAAGTTGCTGTAGAAGCAACTTCCTGTGCTGTCTTGACTTCCTTAGAGAATTAGTAATGTTTTTTTCTGTTATTATTTGATGATTTAAAGCAAAGAAAATGACACTCAAGGAGAGCACAGCAATCTCAAGGGATGTACACTTTCCATGGAACCGTACTCTGGACTCGTAAATATCTATGCAACTCCTGTTTTTTTAATAGGATTGCACGGGTGAAATACAGGTTCTTGTTTGGCATTCAGAGTCCAAGATAAGGAGTGAACCTGCCTTTAGCTGGTATGGACAGGCTCATACTGGTGGAAATACTATGGAAATTAAGTTCAAAATGTTAAAGCGCTTGCTATTTTCTTATCTGACTCTGGCATTCATCTTTGATTATTTTAAACTTCTGAGCATGTGTATATTCAAGTGAAGATTTATTGTCCAGTAGACACATATGAATCTTCACTTATATTCTCTTTCAGAAAAATTGCAGGGAAAAGGGCGTATAAAATGAGTAGTCTTAACCAAAATACATAGTAGTCTAATTAAAAAATGCCTTTTTCATTTGCAGAAGTTTTTGACATTTAAAAAAATTGTCATGCACTCTTTTCTTATGAACAAGGAAATATTTTTTGAATCAGTTGAAAAAGAAAGTAGAGACATCCTCATTTGAACAAGAACTAAAGTCTATCTGTCAAAGTCATGCATCTGAATGTATAATAAAAATTAAAAAAAAAAATTAAAAAATGAGGTCATTGTGGGAGGAGATGTTTTGAGAAACACATTTAATCTTGTACTAGGATTTTCCAGACACCTTTTTCTTAGCATAAGTTGTGCAGATTGAGTTGTGAACTGGGCAAAAATTCTGAACGTTGCATTCATGAACATGTTGAATAGCTTCAGGTTTGTATTATAATTACTGTCTATTTGTACCTTTGAATTAATTTTGATGCCATCTTTACAAATTGCTTTTACCAGTTGACTCAAATATTCTAGTCTGTCATGCTACACACCCTTGATTATATGCAAATTTTACAGCTACCTGCTTTTATATTTGCAGAAGGCTGCTAAATAAAATGCTGAAAAAGTACAAAGCCACTTGAACAAAATCCCTGATGCTACAGATGGAGATACTGTGTTGGGTTATTAGTCCAGTGCACAACGAAAGAAAATATTTCTTATGAGCAGAATAATATATCCAAGTGTTACTGAAATACTAAAAAACTTATCCACATAAGTTCCTATTCATTAGGCAGATTGAGGTCTGCCAGCTGTGCAGACTTGTCTGTGCTAGGGCTGTTGATAGTAACCATCTATCAATGTTTATTTTAAATGTGTGCACTGGAGGTTCTATTGCCTAATGACTTGAAAATAAAAATGCATTCATGCAGTGGAGTTTCTTTCAAAAATTTTGGTTCACAAATGGTATATCTCTGTGTTGTCTGCTTTCTTCTAAAGGTAGTTGCCATCAGAAAAGAGTTTGAGTAATTGTGCGGAAATCTTGCATAAGGTTTTCTGATAGCTAACAGCAGATCGGAGCATTCAAATAACTGGTATTAATTGGAGGGCAAAAGGTGGTAGAGGACGTTTTAGTTTCTCAGTTCTCCAACTCACTGCTTTGTCTCACAGATGAAAAAACCAACAGTGATTTTCACTAATGCAAATCTTTTTTAAATGCTTTTCCAGGCAGAAGAGGTTTTAAGTGGAATTGTTCAATAGGCAATTTATTTCAAAACAGTTTTGCCATAGAGAGCAAGAACTTACTTGGATAGGCCTCTGGACTGCTTTTACAAGAGAGGGAATTTGTTAGGGTAGAATGTAAAAATTGTACTTTAGATTTTTCTTTCTTCAACATAACTTTCACCAAGAAAGAAACTGTAACATACTCCTTTGTAACATACTCACTGTTAAAGCTGATTCGTCATAGAGCCTTAGCAGGGCTGTGTTTTGCAACAGTGATCATTTTCTATCCTGTTTGTTGTGATTATAATTTCAGTAATAATGTCCAGTGCAGTGGTAAACCTCAATAGGAAATAATGCAAAGTCTTCCGCAGTTTGCCATCCATTTGCAAAGCTTTCAGTAAAATTAGTCAGCTTTTTCCCTGGTGTATTGAGCAGGGAACAAGAAAGAGGAGGCAATGAAAGATGCAGGACTTGTGATTGGGAATGTCAGAATGTGCTGGCTGTTTCTTGTGAGAGAAATAATCAAAGATAACTTACACAGTGGTTTGTGGCATGGAGCTTGAGGGAAGTTTGGAAGCTTCCTAGAGCAACTAAAGTTATAGCAGCATAGGTAATTTTCTTGCCTAGGGTTTTGTATTAATTCTGAAGAAATCAACTGTCCTTGGAGGAGTTGTGCATTCAGTTTTGAACTGGTTGGCTGGTAAAGATTAGTAGGCAGAAGAACTGATTTCTGCCTAACATGGCAAGTCTGACCTAGCAGACAAGTCTGACCTTCAGTAGTGAGACAGTGACCTGGGAATGTAGTATGGACAAGTCTGAGATTTGCAGCCGAGAGTGTAAAAGTGATACCTAAACCATGTAAAATGTGAGTGTTGTTTGAAGCATGTTATCTTTCTAAAAGCATTCTAAACCCCACTGCTTTACTGTAAGCTAGGAGGTCACTGGCGACCTCCACCTTTTCGCCCAGAGAACCTTTACCTGGTGGGTGCAATTAGGGATACAAGGGATCCGGGGAGGAGTGGTGATTAGACCTTTGAAGAGGGGATGGCTGGTGGCCTGAGGTTAAAGAAGCAGGGAGAGGGATACAGAAGTCTCAGAGTTGCAGCAAACCTTGGAAAGGTGAAGTAATTAAGAACTGTACTGAATGTATTTTGTTAAGCAAGTGCACTCTCATCCACTGAGTTTTGCTGCCACAACTGGGAGCTCTAAAGTTGATTACCTGGTTTAAAAAATCGTTTTAGAGCTGTACTTTTGGAAGCTACATAGTGGGCATTCTAATATAAAAGTCTTTAGGTCATGAGCTGACTGAGGAAAGCTGGGGAGATATTTTCTTTCTGTGAACCTCAAACAATTGGACAAGTATATGCCAGAGGTTTGGGGGGGCTGTTGCTGAGGCATCTGATCGGCTTATGATACAAAGTGCTGGATGTGTGGATCACTGATGTGAGCTGGCAATGCAGGTTTTCTTTCCCTAAATATATGGTGAAAGCAGATCATGTGGATCATGCTGGAGACATAGAGATCTAGTGTCACTGTAAGTACAGCTTCATTGCTATTTCATAGTCTTATCTTTGGAAATCAGAAATTATTTTCTGTTTGAGAAGTGTTGGAAAGAATACAAGAACCACGAGATGCTTTAGTAAAATATGATTAAATTAGCATAGGAAGTAGTATCTAATTTTGAGTGGTTCTTGAATCACAGTCTCTGTTGTGGAAGGTCTGGATTGTTGTCAGTCAGAAGAAGTTGAAGGAACAAATGAAGTTAATACAAAAAATGGTCAGGCTCTTGGAAAACAAATCAATGTGGATGAGCTTACCCCCTATCTGGAATGTTGTAACCAGCACTAGACTGGGGATCACCTTAATGCTAAATGCAGAGGACTGATTGAGGGAGATTCATTCTTGGGATTAGTTTTTCACTCTTTTCTTTCCTGAGGGGGGAATGGTGTGCCTATCACCTCAGCAAACTGGGAAGAAACAGAGAAAAAAGTTTTGTCATCCTAAGATTTTCAAAGGAAAAGGACCTGCACTGTACCTTGCTGGTTTTCCACTATGTTAATTTTCTCTGGTCGTGTTGGGCAGAAGGGGAGATAGGAGAGGGTAGGTAGGTCTGTTTCCTCTTTATGATAAAGAGGTAAATTGCCTTAACTTACATTATGTTGTGAGTAATTTTAAGACTAGGAAAGCTGAGTTCACTGAAGTGGGATAAAATCCTTCTAAGTATGGACATAGAAAACCCTTCGTAGCTCATAACTTTATTAATTTATTTTTTTATTTTTACTTAAAGAAGGGCTGTGATTTGAAAAAAAAGTGTTGAGATGGAGTTGAACTGAAGACAGTAATTTGTTCTAAGCTCAGTGTCCCCACAAATCCATTTTCCTACCCCGCATTGCTGTTACTTTGCTCCCTCTCTGGAAGTGGAAGCAGCAACAGGTTCCTCCTCTGGAAGGTGAAAGCAAGGCTGACTATTCGTGCACAGTGTGGGTGAGTGTTGGTGTGGATGTCTGGTCTGCCCTGCAGTGCCACAGTCAGGGTTCTTAAGAATCCAAAAAGGGTGAACTTTGCAATCTGTAGTTGCTTTCTGCGGTCTCCAGATTCAGATAGTTGTCTCTTTTGGTTACTTTCAGGTGTCAGTATTTAGGCTTTTGTTCCCTTGTCACCTAAAATTTTGTTTTCCATGGTATTGTAAACATCTCTTGTAATAGAAGTAGAGCCATTAGGCTAAGCTTCAGGCACCCTCAGGCGCAGAATTAACACCATGCTCTATTCATCAAGTGTGAATTGCCAGATTAATTTTTTCAAAGGACAATCTTTTGTAATTGCACCTTTTTTTTTTGTTTTTTTTCTTTTTTTAATGTGTGCTCAAACTCATTGGAATAACATTAGCTTACCTGTTCTCTGTAATTTATTTCTTTTTAACAATCTTTGGTGTGTTTTCTTTATCCAGTATTTTTTGCTGTGATTAAGTTTGGGGTTTGGTTTGTTTCAAGAAGTAGGTTGAAATGTTCACAAGTGCCTGCAAATGTTAATTTTCAGTTTAAAAAAACCCAACTAGCCTTGGTTGAAATTGTTTAAAAATAATGCAAACAGACTGAAAACATCTGCAGATTTTTCAAATTAAAACAGTGTCTTACAAACATTTGGTCTTTGTTTTTCTGGTATTTGAATGGCTCCATCCTGGCTTGTGTTGGCATTATTTGTGTAGTATTGCACAAGCATATGAAGTAACTGTCTAATATCTAATATGACAGTAATTCCTTCAGCAGCATAGTCACAAAATGTCTATTTTGTATGTCACTCTGAAAATTTGTAGGCTTTTTACTAGCACATAACTGATGTTTCAAGCATAAGTTTTCAGGTTGTGTGAATAGGCACATCCAGCAATTCAGTGGTACAACTTTTTTTAGTAATTTTGTCTTTGTCTTAGGTAATTACTTACAGGCTGTTGGCTGTGGTATTTCAGGGCTATCCTCTAGAGCTCATACTACTTAAAATATCTGGGGAGTATTGAGCTGTCAGGTCACTACTGGGATGTGGTTGTTCTTTTATGTTTTTCCATTCCATCTTGATAGTAAATTCACAGAAACCAAGTTTGATTACATTTGTTTCATCATTTGTACCATAAAAAATGCACCTTTTATGGAGTGTGGCTAGGAGAAGGTGGCATGAAAATTGTGTAGGACAGAGAAGGAAAATCCTTGAGAGTAGTTACACATTTGTATAGCAATCAAAGGGAGGGTTATATGCAAGTAGTGCTGATCTGTGCTCCTGATAAAACGTAAACTTGACAACGCCTTGGAGTTCTATCTGTAGCAAATGTCTGTAACATAAGTCTCATATCTTTTAACTTCTCTGTTAGAATGTTTTTTAATATTTGCCTAGAATTTTCTTTGTTTTGTTCTGTTTGGTTTTTTTCCTGGTTGTGTGTACAAGTGCTGTGATTTCTTTCACATTTTTTGTTCTGTGTGATTTTTCCCTTTGTAACTTGTTTACTTGTCTTCAGTATATCTGCCACGTCTTAGCATGAAGGGTTCTCATTCACCTTAGCAGATAAGTGCCAGCCTTGTCTAAGCTTTCCTTAGGCCAGCTGTGATAGTGTTCTCTACTGCCATTTATGAATGTTAGCAATGCGCAGCATAACCACAGCCCTGAGAATTCAGAAGGTTTTATTGTTCTATGTTTTCAAATGTGTTTTTCATTATAAACTTACATTACGAACCTTTATATTTCCTTGTCTGCAATTGTAGGTTTTAGCCGTATTTCCATCTTTCCCTTGAAGAAGAGTGTCAGATAATACAGTGTATAGACATTTGCTCTTTTGCCCTTTCTGCACTTTTAGCTGTGATTCTGACTGTATTTTCCGTGTTGTCTCTTACACCTGCCATCTCTCTTCTTACAAAGCAGCTTGGGTTTCCAAATCCAGCATAGTGTCCAGTGTCATTTGATAACAAAAAAAAGGGGGAAGATTTTCAGAGATGAGGCGGCATTCTTAATGTTTGATCAGATGTTTTTCTGTATACTGTCTGTCATTAAGAAGTTGCAGTATACAGGGAACGTCCATGTTCTGCATTGTTTGCACTTAACCATGGAAAATGCTAATGAAAAATGGAGGACAGGATGTCAGAGCCCAGTACTGTCTGACCAGGTTCTTTTAGATAGTCCACATGTGGACGGTATAATGTTTAACAGCAGATTGATTTATTTGAGTGTAGTTGATGTTGTATGTGATTTCTGATTCAGCAGCATGCTACAAAACACACTGAAAACACAATACAAATCAGTTTACACATAGCAGAAGACAGCAGTTGCAATGCATAGTCCAGTCACAATACCAGTGTGGTTCCGAGTGTCTCTCTGAGAGCATCACCATCATGACAATGGACATCACTGGCCTTGCATGGAAGATAAATGTGAATTTGAGCTGGCTCAATCCCATTGCTTTCTTTGAAAATCTTTTGTATGGTGATTTTATTTTTATAGTCTTTACTTTGGTCTGAGCCGTGTTTGCACACAGCCCACATTGGCCTGGCTGGCTCAGGGAGACATTCACACTCTTAATGAACTTGGGGAGAAACACACCAGCAGCTGATCCTCTCTGATCCAGCTGCTGAGAGCTGTTTATCTAAAAGTAAAACCCACCCTCAGGTCCTCTTGGTGTGGAGATCAAGTCGTCTTTACAACAGCTGTGATCAGTGCCAGCCTGCATTCTTCCCTGAGCTTCATGGGCACAGCACCCTGGCCCCTCTCCCCTGAGCCTTCTTCCGTGGCAGGGCTTTACTGCTCAGTCACAGAGGACACACAGAGAACAAATTGCTGGGTTTTGGTGTTTGGGTACTTTGTGTTGGTGTATGGTTTGGTATCACCTTACTCTCATCTTGGAGTTTTTATGGCTCACTGGTTATGTCAGACTACATTTCTGTACGTCTAGTCCCAAAATGTGCAGCAGTACAGTAGCTGAGGAAGACAGGGAAAAAGGGGGAAAGGAATATTACTATTTTAGTTTCATGGAGAAGGATGTGCCCAGGTCCTTTTCATGATTTCTATGTTGAAAATAGCAATGAGTAGAACTGGGTTTAGCAATGTGTCTTAATTAGTCTGGTTTCAGGCTGAGGGAATGAATAATGTGAGTCAGATTTAATGGTGAGGATCACGGTTCACAATGGCAGTGAAAAATGCCGAAGGCAAGAGTACTTGTACTGTCTTGCAGTCCTTTAACCTTATCGTTTTTTCAGCACCCTGTTTAATTTCCCTTTGCAACTTTTTGTTGTTTTGTTCTTGGCCTCACAACACTTTCAGCAGTATGTGTGACAGTCACCTGCTTCCTTGGTGTTCATTTAATTTGTATTCTTTTCCCACAAAATTCTTAAGAAACCTGACCACCCACAAGTGCTGTTTTTAATTTTACCTGCACAGAGTATTTCACAAAGCCCTGCACCAAAAGCAGTGTTCAAAGCACTGCAAAATGCACATCAGAAATCACGTCTACACTGTTGTGTGAAATGTTTGTAGAAGGAGGTATAGTGAGGAAGAGATTGCAGTCATAAAGGAGGCCGAAAGAGATGTTGGGAAGGTGCTTTTCCTAAGCTGGTGCTTATTTTCTTATAATTATAGGGTCTTTCAAAACTTAGCTGTACATTGGTTTGCATTTTAACAGCAGCATGCTATGTACAGTTTTTTATTTCATATTAATTATGTAGAATAATAAATCATGTCTGTTATATGTTTAATATATAAAAACATGGCACAATAGTATTGGATATAAAATGTGGTGTGTATATGTTTCAGTAAACAACCAGCTGTTGTTATTGCAAAGAACTTAATGGAAATGATATCTTCTAAGTTAAGATAGGTAATTAATTTTTTATTTATACCATGAATCTTATTTCCTTGGATGATGGTAGAGGAGCAAGTTGGTTGACTTGTCTGATCCCTTTGTAATCACTGTTCTCACATGTGTTGGCCATACCTGTCCTGTTGGACAGTGTGGGTGCATCAACGTCACAACAGTGGTTTTTTTCTGATGCAATTCAATAGTATATGTATTGGATCAGTATAAAGTTTCTAAACACCGCAGGCTTTGCCAGTTAATGATTTTCTTGTATGAAGTAGTTTTCTGTGCAATCTGTAGCTTAAAGGTTCAGACCAATGTGTTGTACAAGCAGAAATCTTTGTGATTACTCTGTTTTAATTTTGACACTAGTGGGTTTTTGACCTGTTTCGTAATCTTGTGTCATTAAGAGGCAGCCCACCTTGAACTATAAACATCTAGTATGAATATCGGTCATAATAATTCTGCCTGGTGTATCTCACTGTTTGCCAAGGGAAGAAAAAAAAAGCCAGTATAACGTTTTTTATTCTATTCTCCTCTCTCTTCCTCAGTTGTCATGTCCCATAGTGATTCAATACTGCAGAGCTACAATTCTGATTGGCCTACTGGTTGAGATTTTTAATTGGAATCTTTCCAAATTTAATAGTTTGAAGTATTCAATTTGACTGCTGGATGTGAACACTTTTTTTCTTTCCCAGAGTGACTTTTGCGTTGACTGTAGCTCTTTGCTCAGATGTTCCCTTGTTCGTGTTACAGCAACATCCAAAGATCTGTGTTCCAGTTCCTACCTGCCGTGTGATAAACACACTGGGAAGCATGGTCTGTGGGAACACTCACACCTCAAGAGAAGGTGTAGCAATAGTTTGTAACATCTTTTTTTAAAGAACTGGGTAGGAGAGCTTGACTCTGCCAAGGATACACACCTACACTGGCTGGTGTTAACCTTACATATTGCAGTGCAGTAGCTGCGAGCATCACTTGCATGTGACTTACTGCTGGGTGCACACACGAAACTAGAGTATGCCAAGCAGACCTTCTCTGTGTATAACTTTCTGTCACCTAGTTTGCCCTTTTAGTAACTTTCTTTTTTTCTTCCTTTTTTTTTTTTTTTAAATTTTTTAAAGTGTATTACTTTATTAGCACTTGAAAACTCAAATGGTCCAATTAATGAAAGGATAATTTTGGATAGTAAAAGATGGAAAAAACATTCCTTATAATTAATAAAGCCATTGTTTGGTTGCTTGGGGAAGAGAGACCCTACATTGAACAGGGAAGTGGATGGATTCCCTTGTGTGGCAGGAGATGCCTGGCCAGGCAGCAGCTTGCTATAAAAGTAGACACAATTCATGCTGCTTCTTACCCGGCTTGCAGTGTGCCAGGGAACATGAAGAACAGCTGAGCTGACTGCAGTGTGAAGTGGACAAAGATAAATCCATAGGAAGTCTGCCCTGTTAGTTCCCCTGTTCATAGAACAAGTTGTTTTTCACTGAGATATTTAAATTAATGGTGTCCTTTTATGTTACAGGGCCATGTGTATGGACATTATTGGTTTTGTGTTTAATTAAAACCACAGCTGGTAATCATTTAATTACAGTGTATGAACAGGAGTGATACTTGACTTTATAGCATTGTTTTATTCAGTTTGGAGAACTGTAGCAATTTTTTTCAGGTGTTATTTGAAAGCCGTGATGAAGGGTTCAAGTTCTGATGAACAAACTTGTGAGCTTCATTGCAGCACTTCCTCCATTAAGGGAATAATGTGCAACAGTAGCTTAGAAATTTACCACCTTTTCTGAAAATTGGAAGTCAGTTATGAGGAGTTTGGTACAATCACTCTGGTTCTTTTTTCTGTACACTGTAAAAACAGTGTGTAGTTTTTTGTGATAGGAAGGAGGGCCTTCTGCTGAAGGCCAAAAATAGTCTAAGGTTTTCAGGGTGCTTCTGGACTAGATTTCGGTGTACATACTTGATTGAAGCTATGTAGCATATGCCTGTAGCTGGCCTGAATTACTTGTTTTTTACTTGAAAAATGAGGCTGCCTTGAGAAAATTAAATCTTCTGCAACGTACAATTGTGCACGTGTATATTTGTACTGAAGTAAATAACTGCATGTGTGTAAGATGTTTTTTGTAACTGACATAATAAAAATGCTTTAGCCTGAACTCACAAATGAGGATGTCCAGAGCTTCTAGAGTAACTAGTTACACAGCAATTAAAACGGCAGAATTTGCATCCAGATACTTCTTAAAGTTACGCTTTCTGTCTTGTAGCCAGAGGGTTTTTTTCTATGACAATGGGAATACTGTATGTGAAGAAGGTGTTGTCAAATGATCCAGTCTCTCTGCTGTCATGCAGCTGCTTTCACATGTCAGTATGTGAAAACAGCTATGGTTCTGCTGGCTTCCAGTATTGTAAAGGTAAAATTGATATCAAAATCGGGATCATTAGCTGATTCATTGTAAATGCAACAAGAAAAATAACTTTTAAGTGACCCTCCCAATAAAATACCAAAGTGAGGGACTGAAACTGGCTGGAGGAGTAGAAGCAGAGTTTGAGTTTCAGTCTGAGTCTTGGCAGCAGAGCAGTGTTTGCTCTGTTGGTCGATCTGATGTGAAAGGTCACTTTTGTTTTCTTAGCCAGTATACTGGCTTACTACTACAAAGAAAAACTTCAGTATTAGTGGTTAGTTTTCCTCCTGGACTTTTCAGTTGCAGTTGTCAATACTGAGTTTTGAATTCTAGCTGATGCCTTTGGTGTAATGAGTGAGATATTTAAGGACAAGAAGAGAGTATGAACAAGTTAAAAGTATAGGATTCTTGTAAGAACTGTTCTTGATTTCTAAGTTGTGTAGCTAACCTAATTTCAGTGTTGTTAGTTATCCTAGCCTGATAGATATTTCCACATGCTATCAGTTAAATGTATTGCTTATCTTTCATCTAGAGGATCTACTGCAGAAAGGAAAACAGTTCAGGTTCTTCATGTGTGAGTTCATAGTTTAGAGTCATTGAAACTCACTGGCATGGGACTGAGAACTGCAGAGCAGCAGCTCAAGGTGGAGTAAGCTTTGATTGCAAAATAAAAACAAATCCTCTGCGTGGAGTTATTCCCTTCACCAAACTGATAACTTCTATATCTCTAAAGGCATCAAAACTTGATGCACCTTGCTCTGTAGTACAAATTTTAGTCAACATTTAATGTAAGGTTTTATAGCACAAGACTCAAGCTACCTCCTAATAAATTAATATTAAAACTAATTTACACATTTCTGGCTGAATTATTCCTCATTGTATTTATCCATATAAAGAATATGGCAAAGGAATGTGTGTGCTGTCTGGAGAGAAAAATTCCATGTTAAAAATATTTATTTGCATGTGAATTCCTTTTAGACTTTTTTCAACTAAAGTTGCTATTAACTACTACAGAAATCCAGCAATACTGTAACTGCTGTATTATACTGTCTTTGAAATGCTGCTGCTGCTACATGGCTTGTGAATTGATTAATTTGTTCTTTCCTTTTTGTCTTCCAGCTTCATTTAGCAGCCCTGGCATCATTAAAGGGAGACATAGTGGAGCTTAATAAACGTCTACAACAAACAGAAAGGGAGCGTGACCTGTTGGAAAAGAAATTGGCAAAAGCACAGGTGAGCAACAGTAGTTCAAGATTGTGGAGATGGTCCTTGGTTTTGGGCTGTTGTTCATCAGAGGGGAATATGCTGTGTGAGGAGAGGTTAAAATACTTAACAATGTCACAAGTGAAAAGAACTTTAAGACTGCAAGACACACGGTTGCCATGACTTGGAAGTTTTACATGTTGATGACATTCTTCTAAAAAAAAAAAGGCACAAAAAAAAAATTAGATTAGTTTTGGTTTGAAGCCAGTATGAACAATAAGTGCTTTGAAATATTTTAGAATAAGTGAATTGCAGCATACCCACAGTGGATTAAGGAACTGGTTGCAGAGACTAACGCTCCTGGGTCAGAGTCAAACAAAGCACAAATTAATGTTGATCAAAAGTTATTGCCATTTGTCAGTGCTTTGGTGTTATGTGAGAAATTATTTGTGATCTCAGTCTAGCTTCTAGTAAGCCAGTTGGTATGTATCTGTTGTGGAAAACACAGCCAGTGGAAAGCCAAGGGGTTAAATAAGAATAAGGTCTGATCTCGATTAAGAGTTAAACCAGTGCTCTGTAGGTGTGTAAGGACATAAGCAACACTCTACAGCTCTGGTAGAGAGGCAAATGCAAAGAATGAAAATTAAACTATTGTTCTTGATATTTCTCTCTTCTATAAACAAAATCTTTGTTTTCAGAAACTTTGTGTCAAATACATTTTATAAATACTTTATATTTCAAAACTAATTCAAAATACATACTCATTTATGCTTGCATGGAGACAATCAAAGCATTTTGTCCTGTAAAGTATGGCATCTTATTTGTTCCTCAGAGAAGCTGCAGAATCTCCAGCCTTTGAAGTACTCAGTCCACCTGGACCTGGTCCTGGGTTGGGTAAGGGGTGGGGTGAATGACTTCCAGTGGTGCCTGTCATCCTCAGCCATTCTGTGATACTACAAATTTAGAGGCTTCAGTACTTAGTACATTTTGGAAAGGTCTTGTATCTGTGTTACTTAAACTCAAGCCAAATGTAAAAATGTTTAGGCAGTCTTGATTTATATCTTCTGACTTCAGTCCTCCCTTATTTTGGCCTTTGCCTGCATTCCCTGATGGGTTTTTTTAGCTACCTTTGAGGTTTGTGGGCTTATGATACTTTTATTGCAGACCATCAATGCAACATCCAGAAACAAAAAACACTTTCATGTTTTTATTCTCCTCAATATGTGAGCCAGAGCCAAGCTGGGAGTTAACATGGTTCATCAGCTATAATCCTGAGAGCCTTTCTCAATTTCTGCACCGTTCTTGAGGTAGAATCCTCTTTCTGGTTTAGAATTTGATATGAAGACTGCATTTAACAATCATTAAACTGTCAGATGGATTCACTGTATCCATATGATCCACAGCATTCTACATGACTACACTGATTTTGTTATTATTTATATGTGCTAACTGCAGATTTTTTTTTGTTTTACTTTTATTTCTATATTTTTGTTTAAAAATACATGTATTATCTCTCAGTCAGTGAAGAGTGCCTTGTAGGTGCTTCCATTTAGTGCTGAATCCACATTGATCATGACTGGGATTAAGGATCACTCTTTAATCCCAATTAACATGTGCTCTGTTAGCACGAGATTGTTTGGTGTTCTCTTTGGTGCATGTGTATATAGCACTCAATTTTTAGTGCTGAGGGTTGTTACATGAGCTTGAGCCATGTACTTGTGAACACAAGCATAGTGACCACTACCACCTTTCACAAAATCGAAATATGTGGAAGTTAGCATGCTAGCTAGATTTCAGATTAAAAAAAATTAGTTTTTAATGATAATTTTCTACAAAATTTTGATGTTTTATCTCTTTTCAGTTTTTTTAAAACCCCCTCAAGTAGATAGATTTTTTTTTTATGAATGTATTTTAAATAAAATGCAATCTTTCTTAAATAATTCATTAAACAAACACAACTCATATATTCAGTGTTGGCCTTGTTTAAGTACTGAGACTGACACTGGTGAAGCCACTCCATCTTTTCTTCTCTTTCTAACTGCATCACTTCCAAGTAGGTACATCACTTAACATAATTTTTTTAACTTTTCCTCCCATTCCACAGAGGTTCATTCGAATTCATATCATATACAATTTTTCTCCTCTACAGCCTCTGTCTAATGTGAATCAGAGGTTCAGAAGGCATAAACTAAAGAGGATGTGTTTGAGGCTCTGCGTAACCGTACTCAGATGTTAGTGCGTCAGTATTAAATCTCTGTTCTGCATCTGGATTATACTTACAAAGGCAGCACATGTTTCATTTCAGCTGGCATGGTAAATGCTCTCTGGATCAAATAGCTCTTAAAACACATTTTTGGTAATACCTTTCCCATCATTTCATGAGGCATGTGAGGCATTTTGAAGAAAGGATTAGGGGTCTGCAGAGTAGAAGTGATTTGGGGAACTACAACTCAAGTAATCAATAACAAATGGTGAAGAAAGATAGTTGGATGGCCTGAGCTTAAAATTTTGTAAAGTGATGTAATTGATTACAGGTTGTTGTAGCATGCTCACTTCCAAATCTGCAATCTATGGAGACCTGCTATTTCTCTACATGCCTCTATTATTTCAGCAGATGTCTTTGTCTCCTGTGTTTCTGTCAGTGTACAGTTTGGCATAGAGGTCATCTCTTGAATGAAATCTGCTATGAAGCACTGGTCAACCACAACTAATGTCTTCATTCCGTGGTTATGGGAATTGTAGTGCTTTCTACTATCTCTGTCTGGCAGGCTGTCCTGTTGGTAGTGATAAATAGTGAATGTCTGAAGGGAGAGTGGAAGAAATGCACATCGAGAGTTGTCCTCCTTCATACTCCCCCACCATTCTGCCAACATCTGTGAGCAGGAGGCTACATCACATTTTATAGTCCTCTATGGTCCTGTCCTCCATGGATTTATATAATCTTCTTTCTAATCCATCTACATTCTTGGCATTTCCTACATCCTGCGACACTGAGATCTGCAGTTTTGTGATAGAACATGGGATTTAATAACATGCTAAACATTGTAGTAAATACAACAAGAATAGGCAATTCTCTTACTACATCTTTCTTATTATTTCACTTCTTTCACGAGGTATTCCTACCCTCTCATTCTTTGTGCTTAGTCTTTGTAATTTTGTGTTTTTATAATAGCTCTACACACAGGGTAATGAAGACCATGCTGTACCATGCTAGATCCTGTATCACACAGCAGCACATTACTGCAGTAATAATCCTTTACCATCCTCTTCCTTGTTCGGAATATAAGAAGGGACAGCAGGATTTCAGTATAAGAGTTAAACCAGTGCTCTGTAGGTGTGTAAGGACATAAGCAACACTCTACAGCCATGTAAGAGCGTGAGCTTCACAGGAAGGCTTCAGTTTCTTATTCAACAGAGTAACTTGAAGTAGAAATGAGTGGTGTTCGGATGAACATTGCAATTACTCATTCTGCTGTGATGTCCTTATCTGAAGTGGATTAATCCTGTGTACTTGTATTCACCTTCCACGACACGTATGCACAGAATATACCACAAAACAATTAATTCTGATTGCATGTTTTTGTTATTGAGAATTTAGCACCATAAACTTGCATTTACACTTAAATTTAGGTTAATGGATTGCCACTTTTAAATCTGCCACTCCTCTCGAATTAAAGTCCCTTATTAGTTGAGCAAAGATTTTTAGCTCCTGTAATCCTGTTAGGCAGGTTTGTCATTGTGGCTTGTTCAGGTGATGACTTGTATTCTGGTGAACAACACCAAAGCCACTGTTTGTCTCTGCAGGGCCTGAGGCATTGGGACATCTCTTAATGAGCACTGCTGCTGGTGGTTCATTTTCTTTTGTCCTCTGAACACTACAAATTTAGCATAAAGGTGAACATAATTTAATACATTGTTAGTGTTTCTTTGCTAGTAATTTATGTACATTAATGGGTGAAAGAATCACATGTTGAGACAATTGGATTAAAATATTTTCTCTTACTATTCTCATACTCTTCTTGTTCTGCTGGTTGTTTCCCACTATCAAGAGGTCAGGCAGCAGTGTTTTCAGTAATTGTTAATTTATATTGTACAAGTTGGAAAGAAATAGGAACTGGTTGGCAGATCTTTGTTCTGAGACTCAAAGAACAAAGAAGCTGAGAAGGATAAATAGTTACAGTATCCCAGAGAAAAACTTCAGCAGTACGTACCAAAACATCCATTTGTTGCTTTTCCCTTTTAAGCTTTGAGATGAATATTCCATAATAAAGAGCAATTGTGTATAACCAAAAGAATTTTCTATGGCTGCATTTTGGGATTCATACTGAACTAGGTTTCCATTGTTTGGATGCTTTTGCCATTTTCAGCTGAGGCTTGTCATGAATGGCCAGAAATTTGGAGATACAATTTTGTGCCCACCTCCAAAGCAGAGCAGTCCTTAGTTAGCATTATGGCCTGTCTTTTGCTGAGATTTCCTTTCAGCCTTTTTCAGTTGCTCTTGCCCTTTTAAAAAATAAAATGGGAAGCTATTGTCTTGTATTGCCAGACTGCTAGTTGTTCACAAAGTACATCTGTCACTAAATGATGGTTATCCTGAAAAATGGTGACTGAGAAATGGCTGGAGAAAACAGAAAGCAAGTCTGGTAATGTGGCTGAGATCCATTAGCAAGAGTCCATATATCTTCAGTCAAGATAAACAAATTCTGCTTTTCAGTGCATAGCTTAGAGAGGCAAAAATTGCTGTGATAGGATTTGTATTTATTGTCAGAAAATAATTGTTATACACTCCATCTGAAATCATCTCTTTGGTTTAAAAGGGAAAAACCCCCACCAGTGCCTATAAGTGATTGATCTGGTTAATACTTAGGGAGCATCTGTGGACATATGTGTGTGTCAGAGGAAATTTAGGTTTAGAAAGGCTGATTAAGCAACTCTTTATTGCCCCTAAATCTGCTCTAAAGCTTTTGTGAAACGTTTTCTCCGTGTTATTCCTTCACTCTGAAGGCCGTGGTAGTTCTTCAGACAGATGCAATGTTATAATATGGAAACATGAGAAATAAGCTGTGCAATGTTCCTATGAAAAAGAGTCATCATAATATACATCTATAACCATGTCAGTTGACAACATGAAGTCTTATAAGCCAGGCGGATTTTTTAGTCTTCTAAAATGTCTCCCTTTGCTCTCCTTTTCAGTGTGATAATATGATCTGTTTCTCTTAGTATAGTTGAAAGTGCTTTTGATTCGCTGGAGTTTTGTTTTGTTGTAGTCTGTGGAAGGGTCCTCTAATGTCCGGGCTACTTTTCAATGTGCATGCTCATTGAATTTAAAAATCATGGAACAAGTTGTATTTAAAATTTAAAATAAAAATATTATTGAAGATCAGCGTAAATCTTAGTTTTCAAGCAGCCTTTTAGGTAGGTGATGTTCTCAAGCTGTGAATGTAAGCAGACAAAAAATATGAGAGCAAACTGAAAATTATGGCACACCTGCTATTTTGCATATGTTATTCATGTTTATGGTACAGAGGGTTTAGGGAGTTACCTCTGTATGAAATGCTTACTTGATTTGAAAAAAAGGTTTTGATGCAGCAATGTTGGAGGACCTCCAATATTACTATAAATTGTAGTTTTTAGAAATGCTACTAGGATTGGAGGTCTTCATTTAAGGAGTGTGGGTTTCATACTGTCCTTAGATTGCGAATTTTCTTTTTTGACAGTATAGTACATACCATTCTGTGGTTGCAAAGAGGCTTGACTGAAGGGGGTCAGAAGCAAAAAGTTAGAAGGCTTGCTCTTTCCAGCTGCTGCCAAGCGTAACTTCAATCAGCATGTGCTGCTGGTTTGTAGTTGCAGTAGATTGTAATTGTTTGCTGTAATTGAAATAGAGTGTTTACTAGCATGAAGAATAAGGCAGAGAAGCCCCATTTAAAATTCTATGGGAAAGAAGAAGGAGGATTTTGTGATACATATAAAAAACAAGCAGTATGTAGCCTTTTAATTGTTCAAATCATAAACATTGTATTGTAGAGTACTAACATAATGAAAGTATGCTATGTTGTCTTTAACGTTAAATTAAAACCAAATACTTATATTAGAGAAGAACTCATAACCTCAAAGTGTAATTATTTTTCTTTATAATGGTGTGGTTTTTGCCGTAGGAATTGTTCTAATTCAGATCCTGGAAGATTCCTGATGCATCATGAATCTCTGGGGATGCAAAGATGATATATTTGTAGCTATTTTGAGTTGCAAATAGTTTTTTTATTCAAGCAGGAGGGGCAACTTATGTCCTTTAAAAAAAATTAATAAAACTACACAGCATAGTCTCAGTTTCTAAAATCTTGCAATTACATACCTTTGTGTACCTGTCAGTATTTTGTATCTGTCCTTTTTGCTTGCTAGGGCATTGTTGGTTTGATGAGTAAGAAACCCATAATGGTGTACACTTTTGCCTTGTTTCATATCTCTGTGCAGTTGTCCTTAACACCCTTCTGTCCCTTGCTTCTCTGCTTTAGTGTGAACAATCCCACCTGATGAGAGAGCACGAAGATGTGCAGGAGCGAACGACTCTGCGCTATGAGGAGCGGATCACGGAGCTGCACAGTATCATTGCTGAGCTGAACAAGAAAATTGATCGACTCCAGGGTACAACAATAAGGTACAGCAGCTTCCTGGAAATTCTGTGCCACTGCAAGACTAGTGCAAAGCATGGTGTGAATTATGCTCTAAATATAATTTGTTGATGACTTTAAGGTAGTTGTTGTGACTGATGAATAGCTGCCCATAATTAAGGTGTGTGTTCTGCAGAGTATCATCCCAAGACTCAGAGGTGCTACATTCTCTCTGGCAAAATAACGCTTTGCAAAACGTACAAAGCGCTGAAAAAAACTGCACTGTGCCCTCTCAATAATTTGGTGTGATGTGCCAAAGTATCATTAAGTGATAGCAATGGTGTACAAAGGAAGATGAAGCCACCTAACCTGAACCTCTGCTTTTAACTTTATTTTGTGGCCTCCTGTAGATCTAAGTGAAATCATTTGTGGGGAGCAATGTGGCTCAAATAGATTTCAGATTTTTCATCTACTTATACTGGTATTTTTGAGAAAACACAGTGATACAAATCACATTGTTGCCTATCTTTGGAGCAGTAAGGCTTGGGGTATTACACTGGGTCATTACATGCTACTATGTTAAAATAAACCATATTTTAGACTACATGGAAACCTTTTTCCTCACTTATTTTTACCCATTATTCTCAACATGGAGAAGTTGGAATAGAATGCGTAAGGAGCTTCTTATAGTTTAACTAATGAGGATGCAACTGAACTACTAGAACCTATGGATTTTCTAGAGAACGTCAAAGTAGATTTGATGTCTTTGTGGGTAACACTGGTATGATGCTCTAAACATGTAGCATTTTCAGTTTTACTTGCCTGTTAGCTGCACATTTTTTGGTAATTGCTTCATTCGTTCTTACTTTTAAATGTTTCTGCTAGCACAAGGCAGTAGTAACTACTCACTTAACCTTTCATGAAAATACTTATATGCAAAAATAAGAAGGTTTAGTGTACCAAAAATAAGAGGAAGTATCATCACACATATATACCCTTTCAAAAGCAGTGGTAGAATCACATTATGTTCCTGTTATTTAAGAAGATGATCATAACTAGTGATGAGATCATGGACATGGTGAGATTTTTCAGGTATTTTCTACACTCATAGTACTTCTATGAAAAAAAATCCCCCTGACTCCCTTGTTCACTTGTGCTTGATACCTCTGCAGACAAACTTTCTGTTTGTCTTGTTTCAAGTTGCCTTTCTTTTCAACATCATGCTGCCCATCCTGCCCTCCTCTCTAGTAAAGCTCTACCAGTTGAAAAGAGTAGTTGAAAAGCAAAATCTGGGAAGAACGAGAGCTGCATTGGTATATTTTTTTCTTGAGTGACAGGAGAACTCTCTGACATTTACGAAAAATATTACATAGAATTCATAAAAATGGTGTGTTTGGGATCCCTGTGCCAAAGTAAATGCCAAGTGGGATTCATTTACAGAATATTGGAATTGGGTAGGTACTCTGGATGTTTAACCATGTCTGTAAATGAGTCCTGTGGCATCCACAGGAAAGTGAAGCATAAGAATCAAGCCCAATTGGAAGCGCATGTTGCTTCTCATGTAAAGGGCAGTTTTTCTGCCCTTTTGGAGGCATTAAAACCTTTAAAGGCATCAGAAAAGTATTGCTGCTGCTGGTGCCCCACCACTGGCATGACCCTTCAGTTTAATTCAGTCATATGAGAGCTTGTTCTGCTCAGACAGCTAGAATGCTTCATCTGCTTTTATTTGTTCCGGTTTTATTAGTAGGAACAAAAATATTTGTTGTTAGTGGATCTTTTTACTTCCTTTAATGTTTGGAATAACTTGTTTTCTTTGGCAAGCCAACAGTTTAGTGTCTGGGGAACAGGGGAGGAATATTCCTTCTAAAAATGGCAACCAAATAGATACTGAAGGGATTCCGTAGGGTCTGTAAAGAAATTGAAAGAGGAAAAGCTGGTACTTCCTGCTGTGACTTGCTGTAAATCCACTCTGGGATCCACATCTGTCACTCTGGAGAGTCTGTTCCATCCCACTGAGCCTGGATGGTGTAATTGCTGTCCTTGCTGGAACAGGTGTGACTCACAGGGCTCCACCCTTGGCTCTGGGGACTGTTGAATCCTGGAGCTGGAACAAAATAGTCCCAAGACAAAATGTGCTGGGAGCACAGCCCTGTAGAGCCTTGGCATTTATACTCCCCTCTAAACCAGAGCACAGAAGGAATTTTAGTTTCAATTTCTCTCTTTGATACCTGCAAGTAAAACTGAGCAGAGGCTTTACTTACGCTATCACAGAATTTGGGCTGTCTTGGAAACAATTTTCTTGAGTTTACATTAGTTGCAGAACAGATAAATGTTTTCAAAATGCTGACATGGTGACTGTTCACTTTTTTTCATGTCCGGATTTTAGGGTGCAAAAATATACTAACATGCAGCTTGAGGTACTGCCACTTTATGACATTCTTCATAGTTCCTTCCAAAAACCCAAAAATATTCTAGAAATAATTAGAAGAAACTAGAATTTCATAGAGTGTATTTGACTATCCTCTTTAAGTTTAAAGCACCATCTTTAAATTTGTAAGTCTTTGTCTAAATGTGAGTAGTACTCTCAGAAAGTAGGACAGAAAGTAATGAGCGTGTTTAAATCTGAATAAGGTATTGCAGCAGTTTGAGGAGGAGTGTTGGCTGGCTGTATAAGCTAGTTAACATTCTCCATTCAGAGAATTTTTCTGTGGTTTTTTTGTGTGGACGTTGGGGGATTTTTTTCCCTTTGCAGTGTCAGTTTAGAAGTGTAATAACTTCTGCTGACGTGGTCTAGTAATGCCAGCTCTGGAATCATAGAATTGTTTGGGTTGGGAGGGACCCTAAAGATCATACAGTTCCAGCCCCCACCATGGGCAGGGACACCTTTCCACTGGACTGGGTTGCTCAGAGCCCTATTCAACCTGGCCTGGAACACTTCAGAGATGGAGCCTCCACAGCATTTCTGATCAAGAGGAGAGCTTAAGTCACATGTCAATGCATGTGTCTTTCCCAGGCATATCTGATCTGTTGATCTTAGTAGCAGTAATCTCACAGTAATATTTTAGAAGTTTACAGAATTTTTCTAGGTTTGCTAGCCATTTCTTGGGTACAGCAAGTTCCATGTGTGTGGCCCCATGAAATTAGCAGCAGCTCTCACACTACATTCTTCCATCATTCCCTAAGGAATATGAGTTCATCATGGTTGTGGGAGCAAGCCAGCATTCATCTGCAGTTGCCTCATTTCTCTGCTGCTGCTGCTTTGGACAGCAGAAGAGGTGAAATACAACTGTAACTGATTTGATATTAAGGCTAAAAAGTGAGTTGCTGATACTGACGTCCAAGCAGATGAGCCTCTGTGTTGCCAAGGTTTTCTGTCCTTTGACAAGGGATATGTCACTGTTTTCTCTCAACGGGTGTACAACTTAGAAGACAGCAAAACCAGTCAAATGGATTTTCCCAATTATAGAGTCATATTGGGAATACTTGGACTTAAAGGATACGCCCAGTAACTCTGAAGCACAGAGGAGATTTAGAAATTATACACTAGTGTACTAAGATGGAATTATGTCTACACTAAAGGTGTATATTTCTGACTTTAGAAGTTTTTAGTGTTGCCTTAGATTCATTCAAATCGTATCTTTGGCTGTCAAAATCATCTGTAACTTCAGCATATGACTGACAGTTTTTCTTAGATGTGGAATAGAGGTTCAGGAAAATGAAAAAGAGATCTAATTGCTTTTAGTTCTAAACCAGTGGCTGTTTGGGTACATCTTTGCAATTCTAAAAATAGACTATAACAGTACCAGACAGAAATATACTCTGTTCAGCATTGGTGCCTGCTAAGGATTATTTGAAACAGTTGTCAAGAAGCTTGTAACCTATTGCTGGAAAACCACTTGTTCAGACTTACAGCTTTTAATCTGAAATATATTTAGAAAGTAGGTTGTGTTGGAGTTAATCAAGAAGAGGGAGGGTGAATAGACTACAGCATCACATGAAATAATGCACAGCACTTACAGTCACATTTACATAGTGACCTGGAGGTCTAATTCTGGATTCTAAAGATGTGCTAAGTGGAAGCTAGCACATTTGAATTCAGCTCCTATGGCAGTGTGGATGTCATAATGTTGCCTTCAGTGTACAAAACCCAGCTCCCGTGGTGGTTAATTCTTTTTGTTGACTCAAGTGAATTAGTTCAGAGGGACCTCATGTGTCTGTATATAGGGTACGGTCAATCTCTGAGTTGTAGTGCACAAATACCTGTAGTATTTTCTATCTGAGGGTCTTAGAGGGCTGTAAAAATACTTATTTAAGTAAAGTGAGTGTTTAAAAACTGCTGGCACCTGAAGTGTGAAGCCATGCACCGTCTGTAGCCGTGAAGAGAGAATGCACCTTGCCAGCATTCTGGAAATACTTGTCTTTGGTGTGAAAGGATGCTGAAAAGTGTGCATTTTGCTCACTATTTGAACAAATTTTTCCCAGTGTCTGTGCAGCACTAGTGATTCTTGGTTGCACCTCAATATGAAGAACGCAATTAGTACAGAAGTGCCTGAAAAGCACACCTTTTTTTTTTTTTTTTT
>VWZG01003647.1:76496-88489 GCA_013396735.1 Grallaria varia
AATTAAGAAAAGAGTACCGGAAAAACACCCCTTTTTTTTTTTTTTTTTCCTCCAACACCGATCCCATGCTACTCTGTGTCTAGAATGGCTTGATCTGGTCTTAACTACATGCAGATCACCATGACATTCCAGTGAGTGGAAACCATCAGGGCCCATAGCAGAACAAATACCTGCTTTCCCTAACCAGGCTGTCGATGATGGCAGCAGTGGGGAAGTTGTAATGCCTCTGCCTTTTGGGTGGTGTGGCAGGAGTCCAGTGCAGGTTGTTGTCACCTGCCGAGCACCTTGCATCTCCAGTGCCACTGGAGGACTCTTCTTCTGTTGTGGGGAAGAGGAAGTCAACAGCACTATCTTTTGTTAACTGCCAGCATCAAAGGCAGAATTTATATTTGTGATATATTGCTGCCCTTGAATTCCCCCTTGTTTTACCCTCAGTCTGTTTCCAGTGGGACTAGTGGTAGAGAGACTGATTGATCTTGCTGTCACTTTACCAGAAATGCCTTTCTGATCTTTCTGGTCAGGTCCTAGGATCATTAGTTCATTTAGAAATTGACTTCTGGCTTGAGTCATCAGAAGGGTGTGAGTCCTGGCACGTGACATACTTTTCAAATGCCCCAAGATACTGAGGGTGTTTAAACTGAACAAACTAGAACTAGTGCTAGCTACATGAAGCTGTACTCTGTTTTAAATAGAAAACTTGTGCAACGGGAGCCCAACGGGAGTGGTGAGAAACTATTATTGTGTGTGCCATTGTTTTAGGGTCAATAGAGCCTTTTGTCCATTTGTAGAGGTAATTTAGGTTTCGAAAATGTAGGACTAATTGTTTCAGAAATTAAAAAATAAATTATCTTCAGTTGAAAAATTACAGCTGTTTGAGTGATGGGTAATTGTTTTTGTCTAAAGCTAATTACTACTGGCTTGTTCTGTGGCTAATAATAAACTAGTTCATGGAACATTAACTCACGCCTATGTGTCTTCATTATACTGTTTTAGTTCCTGCTATTCATGATTTAGTTGTCACACTGTCTGAAATAAGTATTGCATGGTACCTCAAAGACTTTTCTTTGATCTAAATCTCAGTGTTAACCAGCTGACCTGCATTTTATTTAGCAGTTGTCACTAAGCGCTTCTGTTAAAGTCTTTTTTGCACTGAAGCAAATGTAAGGGGTAAAAGATCATGATAGTTCTGTAGAAATTATATCTCAGTACCTTGGGAAACCCTGCTTGGCAAGGAAGCTGAAATTCCCTTTTGTGAGTTTTTTACCCAGGTTCACACAAGTCACATCTGCAGCTCTGAGAGCAGACTTTTCTTCTGTCATTGATCCCTGTATCTGTGGGCCATCTTCTCTGCTATTTTGTCTGGCAAATCCCGACACACCTCCAAGCTAAATCCTGCAAGAAACACTCATCACCGTGTGGCATACACACAGCAGACCTAACATTACAGATGCCCCTCCCAGATGCAGATCCCCAGATGGGTCTTTGCTATTTCTCACCATTTCCAAATCCAGACAGTTCCATTCTCCCACTTTTCTGCTGAATCTGCAGCAAAGTTAATCTCTGTTTGTAATTTAGGGTGTAACAACATGATGGCTGTTTGCTTACTATCAAAGGGGCTCTGCACCTGGATAAACTGGTGTTTTTCCTATGTGTAAAGTAGATACTTTAATGTAAAAACAGTTACCATGAAAGTAAAAAAAAATAATTCTGAGTCAAATCAGCAAGAAAAAATATTTACAAATGTTCTCAGGAAAAACTATTATTCATTTACTTATCTTCTTTCCTAGTGCTTTGAACTCTTTGTGCAGAGACAGGAGGGAAAACCCATAATTTTTTAAGCTCATTAGCTTTAGCTAAAGTGTTCTATGTCCTCAGTTATTTTAGTTGAACCAGCTTGACAAATAAAACCTAGGTAATTGAGGCTTTATTTTATTCCACTAACTCCAGCAGTTCAGTGCGATACTCACTTATCTGTTCTCTCTCTTTTGAGAAGAGAAAATGAAAAACCTGTCTTCAAGAACATTTTGATACACATGCAGGTATGTGCATGCGCATGCTTACGTTGCGCACAAGCTGATGACATCCTTGAACTGAGAAAGAGACTAAAACCAGTTATTTCTAATCCACATTGGGATCAAAGCTACTTGTGCTGATCTGTGTGAATTATCAGTTGGGGATTTACTGCAGAACAGTGTATGTCCTTGCACACATCCTTGCTAGCACTCAGTTCAACCTGCTGTTTCCTTCTACAGTGGTCTGGAGTAACAATGAACTTGGGAACAGAGAAATGGAAACCAGGCTCTGGCTGCTGCAAGTGTGTGTTATGGGCATAGTATAGTTGCTTCTCAGTGAAGGGTATAAAGTCTTCTGTATTGGCTGAACTTGTGTGGATTGTATCCTTTCGTTCAGCTGACAGGTCTGAAATGAGTGCCATGGAAGATGCATATTTCCTCAGAGGATTTTGTTTTTGCTTTTGCTGTGTTTCCCAGGGAGGAAGATGAGTACTCAGAGCTGCGATCGGAGCTCAGCCAAAGCCAGCAGGAGGTTAACGAAGACTCGCGCAGCATGGACCAGAACTCTGTTTCGTTGCCGGAGAATCAGTCCACCATCGTCACTGCAGATGTGGGTGAGTTATGCTTCTTAAGAGTCATGATGCCTTCTCACAACAGAATGTTAGCATAGCCTTTGAAATGTAGCTCCAAATGTTTGGTGAGGAAATAAATTGATATAGGATGTGTTGATGACAGGTACTGCTGATCTTCTACATGACTGTGAACTCACTCATGAAGCAACCTCTGTGCCTTTATCACAAAATCATAGAATCATTAAGATTAGAAAAGACCTCTGAGGTCATCGAATCCAACCGTCAGTCCAGCACCACCACCATGTTCATTAAACCATGTCCTCAGGCGCCATCTCCACATGGTTTTTGAAAACTTCCAGGGATGGTGACTCCACAGCTTCCCTAGGCAGTCTGTTCCAATGTTTTACAGCTCTTTCCATGAAAACTTTTTTCCTAATATCTAATCTAACCATCCTCTCATCCAGCTTGAGGCCATTTCTTCTCACCCTATCACTTTTCACTTGGGAAAAGGGACCAACCCCCACCTCACTGCAGCCTCTTCTTGAGGACTTGCAGGGAGTGATGAGGTCCCCCTGTGAACCTCCACTTCCCCAGGCTAAACAGCCCCAGCTCCCTCAGCTGTTCCTCATCAGACTTGTACTCCAGACCCTTCCGCAGCTCCGTTGCCCTTCTCTGGAAATGCTCCAGCCCCTCAATGTCCTTCTTGTAGTAAGGGACCCAGAACTGGACACAGGATTTGAGGTTTGGCCTCACCAGTGCCCAGTACAGGGGAATGATCACTGCCCTGGAGCTAACTCATGGTTTGTGTACATTAACAGCAAGTTACCTGTTTAAATTTCTGCTAACAGTGGGAAAAAAGGCAATAAAATGAAATATAGTGTAGAAGCCTAGAAGGTAAAGGGGGCTGATGTGTATGCCTGAAAACACAGGTAGCCAGATAGATGTGGAGCCAAGCAAGAATTGTTGGTAATAACACACAATGAGAAAGAACAGGTTGTGGCTGGAGAAGGGGGGCCTGTGTGGAGGAATGGGGCGCACTTTTCTGGGGCAACTGTTATCGTTTAGCTCCTAGAGAGAAGCACAAGACAGTACAGAGCAAGTGTGGGAATGACGACAAGAAATGGGCATAGGCTGTAGGGAGGGGTCAAGACCACCCAAAACCCCCAAAGCCTCTGACCCGTTTCCAGAAAGACCTGAAGGAACTGGCCACACATGACAACTAATTTGCACAGAAAGTGAGAAACTTATCTCCAGAGCAGGGAAAACTTACCTATTAAACAGGTATCCCCACAAAGCCCGGTGTGCTTACTCAGTGTGTGCACTCCAGCGCCGTGAACACCCCAGCTGGATCATGCTGGAGCCGGGACTGGGGGTCATACTCTGTTCTTCCCTCTCTCTCTCCCTCTGTTTAATTCGTCTCTCTCTTCCCCTTCACACTACCCCATTATGCAAAATCCACTGCCATGCGCTTATATAGTGGGTCAGGGGCTATGATGCCAATTTCCATGCCAAGTGTGTAATCTGCTAATAAAACTTTATGAGCTTTTGTGGTCCTTCTGACTTCTGTCATTCCTTTGACCACGAACATCTACAAATCTTGAGTGCTGTCTTCCCCTTAAGGGTGAGACATTACATATAGCCACAGGCAGATTTAAGAATGCCAGCTGTAGGGATTCTTGCATTTCTTCCATATTTTTTTCTATGCATACACTTTTTTTGGAGTTTGTTTCCCTATTCCCGAGAAAAGAAATTGTGTGCACACACACACACATATAGATACACAAATATGTATATTTTTTTATCCTTCTGTGTGTAAGTGTATAAAGATAAAAAATTGTGATCTAATAACAATGTCCATGACTTGCTTTTTGCCCTAATGGAGGGGGCATCAGTGACTTGGTAAAGCAAATAATACCTCATGACACACTAATGCATGTGGATATGCTGCTCTGCTGCTACAGGCAATAAAACACCTAGAGCTAGAACTATGAATGCTCTCCAGTACACCTTGCAAGGCTTGTGATTGGGTTTCTGTCAGCAGTGGGTTTGTCACATTGCAAACCATTAATTTATGGAGAAAATGTTATTGTAGGAACAAAACCCAGCACACAAGATCTTGTAAAGATTGTTTAAATGTACAAAATGTTTGTAATAGAAAATGCTATGAAAACAAGTATATTCAAGTAAACAAAACAGAGGTTTTTGCGAGTAAGCATCCTCCTTGCTATAGTCTTCTTCTAAGTGAGTATTGTTATCATTATAAAGAGCTTTTTTGGTACTGTAACAGATGGGTGGCTGCTAAACAAGAACTAGTGAATATGAGTTCCAAGAATAAACTTTTATATGTTGCCCATTCACATTTTTCATACATTGCTACCACATCATTCTCAACTCTTATTTTTGGTCCGCAGTAGGTTTGTGTTTCAAAGAGTTGAACATGCAGAGTTGGGGACCCCTTAGAATCATCGAGTCCAGCTCCTGGCCCTGCACAGAACCATCCCCAAGAATCACACTTGGTGCCTCAGAGTATTGTCCAAATGCTTCTTGAACTCAGACAGGCTTAGTGCTGTGACCACTGCCCTGGGGAGCCTGTTCCAGTGCCCAGCCACCCTCTGGGTGAAAAACCTTTTCCTGATATCCAGCCTAAACCTCCCTTGACTCAGATTCATGCTGTTAATGCGTATTAGGCTGTGGAGTTAGATCTGTAGTAGTGAGTTTACACTTTTTTACTTTCTGATCATCTCATGCCTTCAGCAGCTTTCAGTCTTCTCTTGCAGAGAGAGATTTCAAGGCAGTCTGCAATAATCAGGTGACTTGCATCTGTTAAAATTCAGACCCAGTTCAATGCCACACTGCTCTAACCCCTGCAAGAACCACAGCTATGAGGCTACCACAGAATTGTGATCATTGTGAACCGCTTGCAGTAGTAATGTATAAGTAACACCCTCCAGCAAGAACGCCTGCCACTGTTTTTACTAGGATGTAGGAGCTGTGGGTGTGCTGCCATCTCATAGGGCACCACTGGTGTGCTGTATTGTGGGTAGGATTTGCAAACTCTCACCTAGAAAGCCAGAAATACTAACTAGCGTTTCTGAGATACAGCACAAGGGTGGTTTCTACCACATGTAGGAACTGCCACTGTCTGTCACTAGAGGAGAACTCAAGAAAAACAAAAATAGAAGAGGTTTGCCTAGGGTCAGGAAAGGAAGTGATTATCTGCTGCATTTTATAATTAAAATAGCATTGTTAGGACAGCTACTAATATGGTTATAGTCTGGAACATAACAAGGAATAAGTTGTGGTGTTATGATCTCTGGATATTCTGCACTTGCCTTTGAAGAAAACATAGACTCTTAGATACTGGGTAGGTGTCGTTTCTGTAAATACCAGGATTTTTTTAAGCCAGGCAGTATCTAAGTACAGCAACAAAATTCCTCTGAAAAAGTCAAGTCATAACATCAGTGAATGTATCAGACACAAAAAAACATTGAATTTACAGAGAGAAAGCTATGAGAATATTTTAATCAGAATAATAGGCCTTGAATAGTCAAAAGAACTACATAAGAACTATGAAAGAAATGTCTTAGGATAGGAGCATGTGATGTCTTAAAGTGTTTTTCAGAAAAAAAGGGGTTTTTGAAGAAAGAATGAACACTTTTGATAAGCTGGGGGACTGTTACTTGTTAGATGGGAGGTAACTCATTATTTCAGTTGATGTGGTTATGGTATTTAAGCCTATCAGTTCAGGAGGAAAAAGCAGCAGAATGCAAGGACGTTCCTTGAACAATATCAATCCTGCAAGAGGCAGTTCTGGGGTTAGAGTTTGTTTTTTCACTGAGTCAGTAATTTTTACGATATTTGTTTTGTTTTGTCTTGCTTTCTTTTAGATAACTGTAGTGACTTGAATTCAGAACTGCAAAGAGTGCTGACAGGTCTGGAAAATGTTGTCTGTGGGAGGAAGAAAAGCAGCTGCAGTTTATCAGTCGCAGAAGTGGACAGACACATTGAACAACTCACTACTGCCAGTGAACATTGTGATTTAGCCATTAAGGTAATGGTAGCATAGGCTGTAAATGCAATGTTGCCTGACACACCTGATCACTTCTCTAGTAATAACACTTCACTTCCAAAGGTGTCAAAGTACTTCACATCAATCAGCTCGAGTTCACAGTGTTGATTAAGTAGTGATACACCTGTTTTATATTGAATTCTCCAAGACGGGGGAGGAGGTACTAATATGCTTTTGATCTCAAATTGGAAATGTATTGGTCTTGTGCTCTTTTCAGACATACGAGAAATGGGAATGCTCAGCACTTAATTTACTTTCTTCAGTAAGTTTCCTTATCCAGCAAACAGGTTGTCACTTGCCCAAGGTCCTGCAGCTGATCCTTGACTGATTGACTGAAAACACAATGTGTATGCTTAAGTTGTGACTTGGCTGTCTTAAAATATAAAGCTAGTAACATGAGGCATGTGTGGTGTATTAGATCAAACGAGACAAGTCAGACATAGAAACGAGTAGTTCAGCTGATACCTGTATGTCTTACTTGTGTTGTACATGTAATAGAACAAGAAGAGGATAGCCTGCTGGCACATGTAACAGAGGGATTGCAATTCAGAGCCTGAAAGCAATGGAGTCTTAGAGTATCTTACTGTATACAGGGAAAGACCAGAAAATGTTTTTTATGTCAGAGGGAAAAGTGTCAGTGGGTCATTTATACAAGAAAAAGCATATGGCAGTTTGCCCTTGAAGAGGGGCATGCTGTGACCATTCTAGATGCCTTTGCCAGCCCTCTGGCACACTACTGGTAAAAGTTCTCTCTGTCCCTTGTGCTTGAGGAAATAATGAAATGTAAAGAAATTAATGTTGAGTAGTAATTTGAAGAATGTGTGTATATTTGAGAGAGAGAGAGGGAGGGAGACTGACTTCTGATCTCTTGTGACCAGTATTAAAGCAGTTTATTTGAGTGTCTTGGAGGATTAGGATCGATGCTTTGAATGTTACCGAGTATTATTTAGAGTTTTAGGGTTAACTATTTTCAGAAGTCAGTATGCACTAAGAGTGAGAGACTGTGGATCCTGGAAAAGAAGAAGAGATCAATCTGTGTGAGGTCCACAGAGGTATCTGAGGTGGGATGAGGTGAAGGCTTCTGCAGGATGTGAATTCAACAAGATATCAAATTATCTGCCATAAGATCAATCCTCAAGCTTTTTATTTTAATCCCATTTTTTACTTTTGATTCACATTAACTACCGACAAACATCTACAATGCTAACTGTCAGCAGTTTCTTCTTGGTCTTCCTGGCCTTTTTATCTTCCTGTGATCTCTGCACGCATAACCATTTTTGCAGGAAAGCTTTTCCCCACTGCCTGTGCTTCAGAGCCTGGTGTCATTTGAGTTTGACAAGTGGCAGCACGCAAAGAGTATTAACCTTTCAGAAATATGGGAATCTTCATGTTTGATTTTGCACTAGGGAAGTGTGTCACCCAGTGTGTTTAATACAGCAAAACCTACATGTAGAAACCCTCTCTACCATTCCACCCATGGCTGCAGGTCATTTCTCCTTTCCTGCTTCCTCGGACAAAGAACTGAGAGATTTTTAAAAATAGAGGGAATCATGAATGGAAACCTGAAGTATTATGACTGTCTTTTCCTTTGACTGTTGGCTTTTTTCTTTACCAGTGGACTAATGTATTTAAATGTGTTGAATCCTTCTGCTTTGATGGTTAAATGTCACTAAGTTCCTTTTAACGCTGTTGATGCTAAATTATTTTTTGCTTCTTTTATACAAATCATGTGATCCTAGCTAACTCAATTGTTTCTGTCACAGAAAAAGCTGAAGAGACCTTGAAATGAGTTTTATCATAAATTTTGGTAGGAATAAATTCTACTATTTAGTTATGCCATGTGAAGAAGTACTACTTCTACTTCTTTCAAACCTGATACTGATTTCATCAGATACCACATCTGTAAGACCACACCTTCTGTAAAGAAAATAAAGACAGAGAGTACTGATGGCAGTGTCAGAGGTAAGCCTGGACTTACCATGATATGACATCCTGCCCTGTGCTCAGAACACTGCATTGTAATTCAATCCTATACTCTGTGAAATTATACCTGAATTTGTCTGCTGTGCAGCAGATAAAACTACTGTGTGATGCTGCCTTGAGGAAAAATAAACAACACATAGATAATATCCAGGTGCATAGGTATATCCAAGTACAATTTTTATGTTTTATTTACTGTGGAGGATGGTAACGTGTTGGTTGTCAAACTGGAGAATTGTCATAATAGTTAAGTCAGCAAACTATTGATTGTGGCAAAATGAAGGCGCACAGAAGCAAGCAGAATGGTCTCTTGGTTTTGTTAAGGATTTTAGGGCAGCCCTTAATATGACTCTCAGACTCTGTTGCTTTCACTGCCTGAACTTTGTCCTTGGGTGGACATGTGGTAGCGCCAGAACCTTGAGAAACAGCGGCAGCTTCTCTGTCTGAAGATATCTCTGTGGTGTTGAGGCACTGCTGCTGCTTACTCAAGGCAGTCCTTCCTCTTTCGGTGTTGCTACAGAGTTATCACACCCCTTAGTGCTCTGAGGAGAAGGGGCTTGGGAAAGGAGGGGTTGGAAAAACGGCCGCACTAGGAGCATGGGGAATAAAGAGGAAGGAAGCAGCAGCAGAACTTTGCATTAGAGGGGCAAGAAAGCAGCAGGGGAAGTTTGAGAGGGGTGTGGGGTGAAGAAGGGAGAAGGGAAGACAGCAACAAAGAGGTGCTGTTTAAAATAAAGCTGGCATCATCAGAAGAGAATTCTCCCGCCATTGCAGAGCTTTTCATCACATCATAAGATTAACCACCCTGTGCTTATTCAGAACTTGAACTCATTGTTATGCTGTGTTGAAATAATCTGCCTTGTCATAATTTGAGACCTATAGGTCCAAGTGAAGCTAATGTAAGGGAGAGCTGCAGCTGCTTTCATCTTACGGAGATGTTGCAAGGCATTTCTCTTTTAGAAGAGTAATTTCAGTTTACTACCATATATGTAAGTAGAATTATGGTGTAGATACTCTGTCAATAAAGTTTTATAATTCTGACTCTAAATGTATTGCAGTTTTATGGAAGAGAGACATGAAATATGATTTTAAAGGATAAAGTGAGCTTGTCTGTAAAAGTTTTGTCCCTGCTTCTTCCATAGAGGCATTTCAAACTAGTTGTTAAAAATGTGGTTTTCCTTTTGTATGTCTTTTTCTCCTTACTAAAGAGTCTTGCTGTAGCCAGGATTTATTCTTTAAGATTATTGTGTTGATAAAGATAAATAACCAACTTGTCCTAGTAGTGGATAAATAATAAAACTTCACTGATACACCGAAGTCAGACAGTGCTGAAAACATTAGGAAGATTTTTTGCAGAGATTAAAAAAAAAAGTGAGTTGTGTTTCCAACTTGATTTGTCATTTTCAGCTGTACTCTTGTAGTCCCTCCCGGTTGAAGCAAATAAACAAGGCAGTAATTTTTGTTAGATCATAGAATATGCTGAATTTGAAGGGACGAGTCAGGATATAAATTTTAAGTACTTTTGAATAAAACAACTAAATAGACGATTTTTGTCCTTGGTACATGAGTTATCTTCTATATTATATGTAAAAGTATAGTCTTTAGCTATAGCTTGTTTTTTGATTATCCAGTGACATGAAGCTTTCTACATTGCTAGTTACATCATACATTCTTTTATTTTCTGTATTTCTTCCCATAGTTTTAATGCTTTCAGAGAGGTTCAGACTCTTAAAAGCACATTTGGAATGGTTTTGCTTGCTGCAAATATCTTCCATAACTGAAAAAATTGCACATACGCTGTGTCCTAAATTCAGAGCTGCCTGTTGTTCCCTGACACACTGAGTGTTACCCTGTGTTTCAGCATGTTGAATGGCCAGCCTGACAGTACGTTCAGCCATGGCAGCATTCCCTTGCTGGTGTTGGGTGAATGTAGTTTAGTTTTGCCCACTGGGAGTTGCTGAGTGTCCTTCATGCTGAATGGTGCCCAGAAGGCACAGTCCTGAGCAAGGAGGTGGGACAGGAAATGCTCAATGGCACTGCGTGTCCCAAAAAAAACCCAGCATTTTTTCAAGCAGTAGAAAGGCTGTAACATCTTCTGGTATAATGAATGCCTAGCCAAGGCTAGAGTTCTTTTTTTTTTAACATTGCTGTCACCTCAAGGACAGAACGTGCTTGGGGACATGGGGAAAGAAGAGTCCTCTTTTTAATCCCCTCCCACTCTTTCCTTTGGCCTTTTGTGATGTTGGTCTAGAACTAAGAAAGTTCCCATGCAATGCACATTCACAGGCTGCTGTTTTCTGCCTGTTACTCAGCAGGGAAGCAATAAGTACAGTGCTCACCCAAGACAAGGAGTCATTAATTTGTTATAAAGTGTTCTGAGATGAAACTGTTGGGATTGCTGTTGTTCAGAGATGATGTATGTTTTATTTGAGTGTTTACCAGTATGAAATAATAAAATGGTCAAAGAAAATAAGGAGTTATTTTCTCTGACACTACTTAGCGAACAAAAGAAGCAAACTTGTGGTGTTGTGGGGCTGAGTGTGTACGTCTAAAAGAGTTGCCTGTTACGCACTTCTGTCCTGTGTACCAATTAGTCCTGGTCAGTCATCTTTTCTTCTTTCTTGCTTTTGATGTCTTTATTTCTGCAGACTGTAGAAGAGATTGAGGGCGTACTGGGACGTGACCTTTACCCAAATCTGTCTGAGGAGAGATCTCGATGGGAGAAGGAACTCGCTGGCCTGCGGGAAGAGAACGAAAGCCTCACAGCCATGCTGTGCAGCAAAGAGGAGGAGCTCAACAGGACCAAGGCCACCATGAACACCGTCCGAGAGGAACGGGACAGACTGCGCAGGAGGGTAAGGCTGCTGCAGAGGTGAAGGCTTCTTGCTCCTCCGAGCCTGTGTAATTTTGTCACCAGAACAAGCCTCTCTTTAATCACACTTCCTGCACTGGCTGCGGGGCTTTTTGTTTTTAAAGCTGGGCTGTACAAATGACAAAACTAGGACAAAACTGAGCATAATTGAAAAAGAGTGTGTGATAAACAGCCAGTGTGTAAAACAATGTCAGAAATAGTGTGTTAACAGAAAACTTGATACTCGTCTTCAAGGAAGCATATGTAACTTGTCTATAGAGAAAGCAGATGTTCGTTCAGTGAATTTTCCTGTGAGGCTTTTTTTTTTTCCTGTAAACAACAAATATTTCTTTGTTTTTGATGGGAATTCAATTTGTGATTAGGAAAAAGAAAAAGAGCAGGACTCCTGTCAGTGGGTAATAATTCTCATACTGAGCAATGAGTAGTCCCAGCCATGCCCTGCTTCCCTGTCTACGTTTTATGATGCTGTAAGGTCAGAGAAAAGGCTT
>VWZG01003647.1:90439-118341 GCA_013396735.1 Grallaria varia
CTCGTCTTCAAGGAAGCATATGTAACTTGTTTATAGAGAAAACAGATGTTTGTTCAGTGAATTTTCCTGTGAGGCTTTTTTTTTTTCCTGTAAACAACAAATATTTCTTTGTTTTTGATGGGAATTCAATTTGTGATTAGGAAAAAGAAAAAGAGCAGGACTCCTGTCAGTGGGTAATAATTCTCATACTGAGCAATGAGTAGTCCCAGCCATGCCCTGCTTCCCTGTCTACGTTTTATGATGCTGTAAGGTCAGAGAAAAGGNATATAAAACAAGAGCACTTCAACTTTTTCTTTGTAAAATTTTGTTTTATTATACACCATAAGTTGTCTTCAGTCTCGAAGTTTTTTTGCCTGCTTTTATAGTGACACTTATTTTAAACAGAGGCAGTACTACCCCTTGAGCTACAGCAGTAGCATTTATGCACTGGGTGAATTACTGCCAAATTGAGGGGATGGACATGACTACACAAGCAGTCAGAGAATAAAAGTGTGTCCTTGTGAAATTTGCTTATACAAATGCAACTGTTTGACACTACAGATGATACAAATCAGTATTGGGATATCAAACAACAAAAAAATACATGGCCTTGAGCCTAGGAAAAGATTCAAATTTTGAGAAGTACAGAATGCAAGTTAAGGTGCTTGAAAGATTGGTAACAAGAATTTGTGCTGACATCCAGGAGCTCCTCAGTTAATAAAAGAAAAGGAGGAAGAATTGGTGTTTGCACCCTCAGGGATCAGCATGGCTTTGCCATTGGCACGTATTGGCAAATTCAATCCTATGATGTAACAGAGAAGTTATTTCCAGCAGATATTGGAAAGATTAGCTGAAGAGTAGTGAGATCTGATCTGGAATGTTACATGTACTTCTTATCTCTTATGCATGAAAAAGCACAGTTTAAACTGGCAAAAAAAAAAAAGATGTAGAAGATGGTGAGAGAAATGGACAGTGTACTTGGAGAAGAGACTTAAAGAGATTATCCGGTTCAACTTGGTAAAACAAAATTTTCATTTGATTTCTCTTAACAAGTGCTGGAGCAAGTAAGAATGGGAGTGATGACTCTCCAAACTTACGGACCAAACTGGATCAAGAACAGTTTAATATAAATCACTTGCGGTTTATATTAGGCCAGAAATTAGACTGTGAGGTGTCTAAGAGACAAGAGAATTGTGGTTCTCAAGAAACAGCAAGAAGTAATGCTACTGACTAACTGCTTTCAAAATGTAGTTTTCAAATATTAGACTTACGTTTGTATAACAAAATCTATGACTGAGCAGGTATACCTACCTGAACCAGGATCGTTACTTTAGGATTGTATCCAAAAGAAAGCAAAAGAAGCCCAGTTAAGACAGCTGCAGTCATTCTAGAGCTAGAGTTATCATCTCTGCACAAATCCTGTGTTTTGCCCCTGGAGAGGGTAAGTCCTGAATTGCTCAGTAGTGACTGTGAGCTATCTGTGGTGTAGGAAGCCAATTTAAATGTTCATTCTTCTTTAATTAAGGAAATTCTTCTTAGACAGATTTGATAGATGTCCTGTCCAGTAGATGAAGCAGTAACATTGGATTGTCACAGTGCCCTAATATTTGGGCCCAGCTGGCAGGGATGTATGTGGATTTTTTCAGTTGTTTTAATTTAGTTTGCAGCTATAGAGGATTTACTGAAATATGGTATTTAATATCATCCTGAATGTGCAGAACCACTGATTTATTGGCCCCACCAGAGAAATTTGTTGATGGCGTATGGCCTTGTCTGCATACTGTGTAATGATTGGACTGGAAACCTTATTTGCATTTTTAATGTAACTTTTTGTCCATAGTGGCAACAAAATAAGTGTTTTCTTTGACCTATTAAATAGTTTCTGTATGCCGCCTGAACTCAGGAGTCACTTCAGATTATTTCCCTGGAGAATGGGAAAGGAGATCCAGCTAAAATATAGTTATTGTTCTTCTCAAATTAAATTGGGTGAAGTGAACAAGCTTGAAGTTGACCAGATCAATAGGTCTGTTCCTTCAGACCAATGCCTGTAATCAAGCAGAGTGCTTTCAATATGTTTTTCTCAGGCTTGTTGGAGATTTAATTTAATTAGGTATTTACTGCGCTCAGTTAACAGATTCAGCTGCTCTCTGGAGCAGTGGCTAGGAAACAACATACATTTGGAGTTTGTTTCTCATGGATCGTTAGTAAATGAGGTAATTGCTTATTTCTGTAGGTTGTCTGCAGTGTACCAGCTAATTTCATAATGCAGAGGTTTGTTTTACCTCTCTATTATATTGCTACATTAAAAATAAAATCTGTTTAGGTCTGGGCCAGTCAATGCCCTAGAAACTGCTTACACACAGCTGATCATAATCCTGAATTCGGTAATACAGATAAGGTGCTGGGGAACTTCTGTACCAGTTCATGGGATTAATATTATTATTACATGAGAATAAGATTGTAATCAGGTCAGCACTATTTACACTGCTGTATGGAGTAACAGGCTTAAATAGCAGAATAAAAAGTAATATCCTTGTTCTTACACAAAAGCCCTTTTATCCACCAGGGGATTCAGCACTGATACAGCATATAAACTCCATCATGACTGCAAAGTAGAAATTGTGTGTTTTTTAATTACAGCCCATGAAAGTTGCCAGATGAGTAGTACCTCAGCACAATCCTAAGCAGCTGGTTGGTGTAAGAAGCAGTGGGTGTGGGATGCATTCAGGCTTCCCCGAGGCTGTTCTGAAGAACTAAATCTAAAGTCAGAGCAGTTCCAGCTCTGGAAGTCTGTTAAGTCTGTTCTCTGCATAAGCCGTATGTCAGCTTGTTCAGTTAATCAAATGCTTTTAGTTGTGAAGGTTGTTCTGTATGTCCAAACTCGTCTCAGTTCACCAAACTGAGCAGAACAAAACCAGATTTCATAAGCTGTCTTCAACTAAGACCTTAATGAAAACGTAATCTGCAGAGGAGTAGAAAAGTGGCATTTTGCATGTGATCCCTCCAAGCTGCCCACATTGCTCCTGCTCCAAGAAGCTTCATTTTAGCATGAGGGTTCTCCCAAAATACGTGGTTCTTAAACCTACCCATACCACAGGAGGAGTCAGATCCTTGGCCTTGCAGGCATTCTTGAGCCCAGACTGTTCTCAGATGACACAAAGCTGGCACAAGCTGCTGGACTGTCCTTGTTTTGTCATCATTCCTGATGGAATCAGGAGGTATTGTTCCAGATTGCTAGAGAACACTGATATGTTATGGGCCTTTGGAGATTATTATCTACTTTCACAGCTTAAAGTGCTTATGGAACTGTTCTGTCCCCTTGTCCCTTGGTGAGCTCCAGAAACCTGAAGTAGCAGCCAAAAACTACTTTCTATTAAAAGCTACCTCTGCCTCCTTTGGTTGCATGGTATTTGCTTATGCAGCACTATCTCCATTTAGATGTTAATGAAGTAGAGCTTTGTTCCTGTTTCCAAGCTTGTATGCAAATGCTTCGTGATTAATCTGAAGTTAAATGAAAGAAAGCAGAGATAGCCTTCTGCCCTTGCCTGTGTTTGTTTCTGTTGTGTGCTAGCCTGGATCAGAACACTTCAACTGTGCTCAGAGCTTTGAGGGAATTCACCCTTCGCCTCCCATGTCATGTCTTGTCACATCCTTGGTTTTCATTGCTTTGCATCCTTTATAGAGGTGCAGCACACAGATCTTTCTGCATGAGCACTGCATGAGGGACTGTTGTCTGAAAGGTGTGAAAAGCAGAGACGCGCTTCTCCTGCTGTTTGTAAAAAGTAATTGTTCCTCAAGGTAATTGTTCAAATGGCAGATTGATTTTCAGATCTGCCAGAGGAGTAGTGCCACTAGTGTCAGTGAAGTTCTTACACATTTCTTGAAAGCAGACTTCTCTGTATGGACACAGATTCTTTAAGTGCCTGCTTTCAACTGAAGAGTGCAGATCTAAGCTCACCCAGCTCCATGGAATTGCTTCGGAAGATGGCCCTTATAACAGGGAAGACTTCTATACCATACTCAGTCTTCACAACGGACAATCTGCAGGAACTCAGAACTTGTTTGCTCTGATGCGCATGGCATAAGAGAGAATGAAAATTATGTGGCTGAAAATAATCACCACTAGGCCTGAATGAAAGGTTCAGGATGCTTTTGGCGGGGAAGGGCCATCACCACTCAGAGCAGCTTGAATTGTTACCTTGATACTTCATTTGACATATTCCCCTCCACACATTTGCAGTATGAATGAATAAATTAGAAATGGGAGAGATTCACTTCCTGTGGTTTGTTGTACTTCATCTTCCTCCTCTCTGTAACGGGTTAAAAATGAAGCAGTAATAAAATACTGGGGAAGAAAATGCTATTGCTTGAAGGGTTCAAAGGTACTACATGATGAAACAGGTCACAAGTAGGGTAGAAGAAAAATAATCACAGGCATGTTATTTGAAACTGGCTTAGAAACAAAAGCAGCAAGTGTCCTTTGAATGTAGAAATCAGTGACCAAACAGGCAGTTTGTAGCTGTGGTTTTTTATTTAGAGTATATTAGTCATGTGGTTGTGAGTATGCATGTGTGAAATACAAAGACTGAAAACATGTTTCTTAGGTTCATGATTACAGATAATGAGAATATTCCACTGAAGTATTTTTCTATAACTCATGATTCATTTCTGCAAACATATCTGTGACGCTTGTTAATAACTTTTGAACTCTTTCATAAATCCAGCATTGCTGTAATGTGTCAGTCCCCTTTCTCGTCTATGCTTGCTCCTCTTCTTTTTTCTTCTATTTAGTTCTTAAGGTATGCACAAGAAATTATGCTTTATTTTTCCCTATTTCCTACTCACATTCTCAGCATTCAGAGGAAAAAAAAATTTAGAAATGCAGCTAACCAATTGGTTTAATAAATTAATTTCCAGTTACTTACATCTATATTAATAATTTGAGAAGATCTCTTTGCACCTGACTTCTCTTGGTATCTAGGCTGTCCTTTGCTCTGAAGTATAATGGCTCTGTTGCCACGGGTCTCACTCAATGCCCCTGCTCCTGCTCTTTCTGAGTTTCCAGCATTTCTTTATTTCTGTAATTCCTTGGACTTGCTCCAGCCATTTGGAAGAAATTTGCTCTTTCCTTTTTTTTTTTTAATTCTGGATTTCACAGATGTTTCCATGGATTTCTCTTTTCCCCCTCCATTTTCTACTCTTTTTTTTTTTTTTTTTCTGATCGTATAATTAGATCTGTTTGTCAGACACTTTCCATCTCAATTTAGAGCTTTAGGAGTCTATGGCAGTTTTTATACCCTTCTGGATGTTTCCATCCTTAAACTGCTATAATTCAAGGACTCCAGAAATTTTTCTTTAAAACCTTCCTTGCTATTCCGCCTCAACTCACAAATTCACACTTTTTTCCTGTGTTTCAATGGAACTTCTTTGGGTTTGTTTCTATACTTGTATTTCTCCATCGGATTTTGCCAATTCTGCCATTCCATTTCCTATAAGATATTCCCTTCCTCTCTCCCATTTCCCAGTACTTATTGTGCCTCATATGCAGTACTGCAGTGACCTTCAGTCTACTAGTTAACATAACCTTCAGAATAATTTATATTACATTGATAATGACACTAGAGAGTGTTAGTAGTATTGAATATGGGGGGGGAGGGGATCGGACAATTTTTAATCATGCTTTTTAAACTAGTCTTTTCGTAACTCATGTGTTCACCAATCCAGAGAAGAGACTGGCTCTTCTGAACTCTGTTTTTCTGTTGTTGTAGAATTACAAGAAGTGTGGAAAAGTACTGTCTGAGGAGATTCTGCTTACTGCTCTATTTACAGTAGAGGTTTTGGTGACCAGAAATAGTTACCTGAGGTGTCTCTGGGCAGTGTAGTGGGTGGGCAACCCAGTCATGAGATTCCGGCTTGGTGAATGTGTGGATTGTGAGATGGGTGATTTTACAGGTCACACAAACTTGCCCTGTTATCCTGCTCAGAATTACCATCCAGTACTTAGCATTGCTAAAGTTGGTGCAGTTATTTATAGCAGTCAATTCAGCATGTAATTTCAGAAATGAGGGCCTGAATCAACGCATCAAGAAGCACAGATAAGCAGGCAGCTTCTTTATAATGTGGTTGTTTCTATGGTACAATATTAAAGCAGTGAGTTGCATAGATTAATAACTGTGCTGTGCTCTGAGTTTTCTTTTAGAAATGCTTTCCTGAGAAAGCTTTGCGTGACTACAGCCTTAGCTGTGTTCATTTCTCTTTCTGTTGTTGTATTACAGATCCTTAAGAATAATTGGCTTTGTAATTGTGTCCAATAGTCTCTGCTCAGTAATAAAACATAGACTAAAGGAAACCTATCTGCATCAAAGTTATGTCTTTACACAAGGTCGTTTTAAACTTTAGAGTCAATGAATGCCTAGCATTTAAAGAACTGTAACACTCTCTTTTCTGGTTGCACTTAAATTTAGAATGTTACTTGCTTTTGGACTGAAATCTTCCAGGACTGGCTTCTAGGCATAGGTGAATATTGTAGCAATTTTTAAGTCAGATTTTGAGGCAAGGATTTGATTTTAGGAAGAATACACCAGTAGTGGTCTGTCTGTTTTTAAACAGTGCTGTAACTTAAGCACTGGGGGAATTTAGTTTGGAACAGCCTAGCTGAAAAGAAATAGTAATACACTGTAATTTTGATTTAATGAAGTTTTGGGTGGGGTTTTTTGGGGGGTTTGTTGTTGTTGTTTTTTTTTTAGTGTTAGCGTCACAGTACAAATCCTATCTGCACTGACATTCCACATCTGCAAGCAAAAATATGCATTCATGGTTTATTTCAGCTTTTGCATATCAACAGGCTGAAATGATTGGTTTGCATCAGTAGAGCACTTCTGTCCTTAAGGTTTGCGTTAGTGCATCTGTACCTGTGTTGAAATTATCTCTGTCTGTGTGAACAAAGGAGGCCTCAGCTGCAAATATGGAGAAGATGCTTGCTATGAATATGTACATTTTACACTGCTCAATTAAATTCGTTATATAATTGCAGCTAAGGTATATAATTCTGGGTCAAGCACCCATACCCATTTTTCAGCAACTTACTTGAAACATTGGGACTTTGATCTGAGGCTTTGTGTGCTTCAGTTGTTTGGATTCATACTGTTGAAGGTGTAGCACTTCTCCACAGCTGAACAGGGAACCTGTGAGTGCAGTTACGCTTTCTGTGCTTTTATTGTTGCCGCCTACAGCTTTTTATTAGTAGAAAGCAGTTGTTGAACTCTGTTATGTAAAACATGCAGGTTTTTTCATCTTCTTCTTCTGTTCTTTGTTGTTGTTGTTGTTGTAGTTTGCAAATACTTAAAAATTCTTTTGATGGTAGTTGCTCAGGCAGCCTGACCTTCCGTTTGCATACAACAGGGTGAGAGAGGCAGAGATATTCTTCAGGGAAGTAGAAGCAGCCTGTAGAGGATTGTAGGAGGCATAAGATGCTGCTTTGATGACTGGAGTGTTCCAACTTTCACCTCGTTCCTCAGTGCAGTAGGTTGTAGAGATCTGTATGTATTGTGCAGAGGACACACAACTGCTGCTGCTTCAAGCAGAGATTGATAGAACACCGTCCATGTGCACCTACAGCTGAAGAAAGCCTAAGCTTTAATGCCATTTGAATGTTCATATTTTTTGACTAAGGGATTTCTGCTTGCTCAATCAGTTCTTTGTACAAATGTATTTAATATAAAATCCCACCTTGTTTTAGGCAGTAGGAATCAGAGTTGCATTTCTTGCTACATACAGGGGGATATCAAAAGGGCTGAACCTCTGTTTTACTGGACTTGTGGTAAAATTCTGTTCTGTTTTGTAGAGGGACTGTTCCCTCAAAATCAGCATGGAAACCTGCATATTGAAGGAAAACTCTGTATTCAGGGGAATTTCCTCTTCAGAGGGTTTCCTTTCCCTGCTCTCATCTCACACTTTGTGTTTGAGATCTGTGGGAAAAATGGGCTCTGTCACTTTACCTTATGGCATAATTGCTCTGTTAAGCAAGCCATTTATTCTTTGTTTGTTAAGAACTATTCAAAGGTAAACACTATAATCTTTAGCTCAGCTATAGTTTAGTTCCGGCAGACCTTTCTTTTTTTTTTCAGCCCTGCAGTACGGAAAATCTTTTGACGTCAGTTCTGCAACTGTCTAATGTGTTATGGGGACCGTGCAGTGTATGTTTACAAAGAGCTTCTGCAGACTTGGTTGGGTACTTTTCTGGGGTTTTTTTGTCTGTACTTTTAGTCACTGTATAGTAGCTTTATTTAACTGATTTATTTGACATGATTAATGTTTGAATGTCTTTAACCTTTAAATATGACAAAGTCATACTCTGATTTATTTATGTCAAGAGTTTTTTTCAACTGGAGTTTTCCATTAACAGCAGGATTGTTGTTGGATTTGTTCAGGCATCATTATCTTAGGCTGGAGCATTAGCTTTACTCCAGTAAGAATAATTTCTGTACATACACTACAGCTGCACTGAAGGGGTTGTACAAAACAAACTGAAACTTTGAGTAATTACATTCTTATATTTGCACATTTTCACATTGTACATAGTTTGAAAAAAAACTTAGAGCAATGGAATTTTAAAATAACCTCCACTCATCTGCTCCCCACGTGAAACTTTCGTGGCCACCACAGTACAAAAATATAATTTTTATGCTGAAGCCAGAAGCCGTCAGTCTTGGTTAGACAATGAGAAAACTCTCCGAAGTATCTGAACCATATGAGTGGGTAAATCTGTGTTTTACTGTAGGTTCGGGAGCTGCAAACACGTTTGCAGAGCGTGCAGGCAACGGGCCCATCCAGCCCCAGCCGTCTCACGTCTGCCAATCGGCCCATTAACCCCAGCACAGGAGAGCTGAGCACCAGCAGCAGCAGCAATGACATCCCCATCGCCAAGGTGAGCTCCTGCGTGTTCCACTAACCCTCCTCGTTACCTGGAGGAGGGTTACACTGGGTGCCAGTGTCGTTAACTGGGAGGTGTCTGGAATCCCCAGGATGTTTCCTCAGCAGATCCATGAACTTGAGCCATGGAAAGGAATTAAGCATTAATGATTGTAGTTCTCTCAGGTACAGCACAGGGGTGAATTTTATAGTAGTTTACTTCAGTTTTGCAAGTGCTAGGAAACAGATGGGTTTTGTGGAATGTTTATGTAGTGTGGGTTGCAGTGTAACCTGTGCAGCGTTCTGACTTACAGATTGCTGAAAGAGTGAAGTTGTCAAAGACAAGATCAGAGTCTTCATCATCTGACAGACCTGTGTTAGGATCGGAAATCAGCAGCATAGGGGTAAGGACTAATAATTGCGTACATGCATGATACCTTCTGAAGATGACCTGTGTTCCAATAAAAACAGTATTGCTTTCTTAATAAATTAATCTGTGAACTGAAAATACTTTAGAAGTTATTTTGAGGAAAGTATTTCAACAAAGAATATTTTGCCTAGTGTTAAGATCTCATTTTCTCATAACTGGTGGCTAGAAATCATTCTCTGGGTGACTTCAAGAGGAAAATTTTGGAGTCATTTCCTCCAAAATATTCTTCAAGAAGACTCTTCAGTTGCATTTCACAGCTTTCAACAGTGTACTGGGTTCTGCTTTGAAATGCCAACGTAAATCAATAACGCTGCTGTTACTGTGTGTTAATATTTGTTTTACTGAAGAACTTGGCTCTAACCTTTTGCTAAGCTTTCAAGAACATAAATAACTTGCATAGTAGGCTTTTTAAATGTGTGATGAAATAGTGGCCTTCACCCTTGGTTAGCAGAATTTTAAAACAAAATGGCTTCTAAAAGTGGAGTCTGGTAATTGTATTTAATGTAAAATTCATAACAAAAACTGAATAATGAATGCCTTGAAATGAGTGTATGTGAGCAAATGCAGCTCTCAATGCAGAGTAAGTTTGGGAGAAATCCAGTGGTTATCTATTCCCAATGATCTGATAACTGCCCTGTTCAGGTGTCTAGTACTGTGGCTGAACATTTGGCACATTCCCTGCAAGACTGCTCAAACATCCAGGAAATCTTCCAGACTCTCTATTCACATGGATCTGCTATCTCTGAAAGTAAAATCCGAGAGTTTGAAGTGGAGACGGAGAGATTAAATAGGTAAAGTATAAAGTTTAATATCCTCACATGTTGTCTTCTACTAGCTTTATTAAAGTTACTACATTTTTATCCTATTTGAATGTTTCTTAGTTCAGTCCCAGCACAACTGAGGCAGCTGTGGATAAACGTGGACTGTATGTGTTGAAGGGAAGATTGAATCAGGTGCAAAGGATTTTTCCCTTGAGTATGACAGTTTGGCTATGTGTTATTAGACCAGCACAGCTCCTTCGCCTGTGACATTTTGTACTGTGGAGTGTCCTTCTCTACAGCTGACCAAGTGGTCGTGTCATCTCTAGAAATAAGAATTCCCATAACTTAGTCTCCATCATTCTGGAATTTTTAGCTTGCTTTAGTTTTGTCCTGAAGGAACAGGATAATAGCATTAACAATATCGACAAATGTACTGATGCATGGTGTTGTGGCATACATATCAGTAAATAGATTCCTGACTGCACAAAAGAGATTGCAGCTTTCTGGTTGCAGTTGAAATGCTGCTGGTCTTATCTTTCAGTAAGCTCTGTCAAAACCAATGCCTCATGTCTTTTTTGGCACATAACAATCAAAACTGTGGATCAGAAACATGAGAATCATGTGTCAGCATGTTTCTGTCCAACTTCTTTCTTCCCCACAGCTAGCTCAAATTTAGTCTGATCAGTACACTATCTCTTTTATTTGTAGCTTATGTTTTTGTAGTGCTGCAAAATATGATCTTTGTTTCCTTCTTTTAAATTCTTTTTCTTTTTTTTGTACACTGCACAATTACGCCTTGGCAGCATGTATCCTTGCAGAAGGTGTCAGAGAAGATACAGAAAGTGAAGCATCTCAGAGTCAGGATTTTAGTCTGATCACTGAATAAATGGTATACTAGCCCTCCTCGTTCTTTGTTAGGAATCAGTGATCTCAGAGTCATGGATGGCACTGATTTCTTCATCAGCTACTTGTCCAGATTTTGAAATTTTTTGCCTGTTTTTGGCATACGTTCATCTTTCAGGCACAGTACACTGATGTGTAGTGCAGGTATCAGCAGCATGAATGAACAGTAATACTGATGTTCTGAAGCTTCATTTTCATACTCAGAGTTAACCTCATTGAGAAGAGTATTACAATGAAGCTTCTGTTTGACTGTTGCCAGAACATTTGGAGATTACAGTGCCTCACTGAAACCTCATTCATCCTTTGGAAGTTCTCTCTCTAATCACAACCGAAATATGACTTCAGGTGGTTATTCTGGATTTTCCAAAGAAAGGAGGCATTTATGCAACTGTGTGATCCCTACGTACACCCACAATTGCACTAGTGAATATGCCACGTAAAACAAGAAGCAAATTGTCAGCAGGAGTGAGGAATTGAGACAGAAAAACTGAGCAAAAGGTTAACATAAAACTATCCTATGTAGTCATTTACCCTAAAAAACAAAGGTATAACCTTCTGCTTGCTGCTATTGCACAAGGTTATGATTATGTTTTATGGGAAGGTGAGAAAAAGAGGCTGTATTAAGAGAAATTTCTGTCCTCTTGGCTCTTGATAAAAGGCTACAGAATGGATGGAATTTGCTATCTCCATTTAAAAAAAAACAAAACCAAACAACTTTTGTTGCTTTAAGTTATGGTTGTTAGTAGAATTTTCAGAACAGTGACTTCAAGTTAAGCTTGAAGTTTGCAAATTACTTCCTTTTCTACAGCCGTATTGAACACTTGAAATCCCAGAATGACTTACTGACAATAACACTGGAGGAGTGCAAGAGCAATGCTGAGAGGATGAGCATGCTTGTCGGGAAGTACGAGTCCAATGCCACGGCCCTCAGGCTTGCACTGCAATACAGGTATGTACCTACACAGAGGGTATGTCAGCCAGGAAAAGAGGGAGCCAAGCAGAAATTTGACAGGATTTTTTGGGAATGAAGTTGTTGGTGTGCCATAGTAATACTGTTTCTCTTTGTTTCCTCCCTGAAAAATATTTTAACTTTGGTTAAACTAGTTAGCAGACTACTGAACTGACCAGTGGGCCAAACAGTAGCATTGTACTCCACATAATTCAGAATTACTTTGCATTACATTGGTTGGAATTGTGGATTAGTTGCTTAGTATTTGGCTTCAAACTGTATGTAAAAAGATTGTGTCATTTAACACCATCAACTGCGACTAACTTGGAACAGACAGTTCTGGACTTAAGACAAATAGTGTGCCTTTTAAAGAATGTATTCCCTTATTATCAGCCTTGAGCAAATTACAAGAAAAGGTAAATTGCAAATAGGTATACTAGTATATATTTTAAAAAAAACAAAACAAAAACAATTATTAGAATGCAACAGGAATGAATGACTCACAGGTGAAAGACTGGAAGCTGTTTTCTTGTAAGGAGGACAATCTTACAGCCGGGTCAGATCAAGAAGTATTTTTCATGTATCTTCTGTTCTTCTTACTGTACTCTGTGTACTAAATTATCTTGTAGAGAATAGAATACTGTATTTTGTACAGTAAGAAAGTCTAGGAAAAGTTTCACAAGGGGATCATGTTGACCACCATCTGTGTTGGTGTTTCAGACACACTTCTGGTACTTCCTTCACATCAGGTCATTCTCTTCCCTCTTGTTACATTACTTGAGGCCAACCTGGTACTGTCATAATGAAGGAGAGCCTGTTGAATGCCTGTGGTGGAAGCTATATGTGTTGTGTTGTTTAATATCCCTGCTGTTTAGGCAATTAGTAGGGAATCATGCAGTTGTTCAGCTACCTCTTTGTTGTTGTTGTTGCTGTTGCAGGTATTCTTCCACTCTAAATTACAGATTATATTTTGTGTGATTTTTGTTTTCTGTGGCTTGTTTTCTCTTTCAGTGAACAGTGCATAGAAGCATATGAACTGCTGTTGGCATTGGCAGAAAGTGAGCAGAGTCTCATTCTTGGGCAGTTCAGAGCTGCAGGTGTTGGTTCTGTTGGTAAGATGTCAATGAATAATCTTATTTACATTTTTTATGTCAGCCTTAGAGTTGATTGCAATGGTGAATCATTTCATGACCCAATACTTAAGAATGCTCTCTGGTCTTTTCATATTTTTAACTAATTAAATTATTTTACGCACCCCAAAAACAGAGGAAGAGGGAAAGAGATGAATTTAAATTCACCAGTGGATGCTAGCTATCACAAGGGGATGCCTAGCAGGGGTGAGCCTGCTATATGCGACTGTTCAGAGTGGAATAATTAGACAATACTGGTGAACATGGGTGGCTTAGGGCTAAACAGCTATGGTAACTGCAAGTGTAGGTTCTGTCAGAACCAGTAAGATTGACCCAAGAAACTGAGTATAGTCTATGAAAAGCTGGAATTAAGGCAATGCTGTGGTAGCATTGAGTAGTTACAAATGAAAAATAAAAAACCCTCTCATTTTTCACACCCCTTTGTTTTACCTTTGCCATTTTTAAACATTCTATCTTCTGTTTTACTGTGCTGTTAGAGATCTTAGCCTGTACGTTCTGGATTTCTCGTGTTTTGTGGTTATTTAATCTTGTGGCTAAGTGCTGTTTTTACAATGTGCTGCTTGCTAAATAATGCAACGAGCCTCTGTCATAGGTACAGTACAGTTCAGAAATGTGTGGAGCTTGACACTGCTGCTGGCTCAATTTTTCTGATAGAAAGTGGTGTTTACACAATGAAAGTTAAACCTGGGTGTTACAGTCCCAGTCCTTTCATTGACAAGAGAAGGGCAGTCATAATAATCTTCAAGCAGAAAGAAGGCTAACCTTCAGAGAGAGAGGAACACAACCTTCATGTTGTGTTGAGGTGTAGTAACTGCCCAGTGTGTTAATGGCAGTAGCTTCTCAGGAATCACTGAAATGTAAATTGAAACATTCTGGAGACAGAGTGACTGTCTGGTTGTAGAGCCATGGGACTGACATGATCAGCCTCTTGTTTCAGATGACTGGGTGCATTCAGCCTGCAGTCACTGTGCTGCTCCCCATGCCCCTTACTTTTTATCTCTCCCCGTGCTCAATGCAGGCCTTTGTGTACCTGTTTCACCTGTGCAGTGTATGCAGTGCAAAAAGTACAGGGGATGTCTGAGATTTTCTTCTACTTTTCTTCCAAAATCTGGTTGTTCTTTTCCACAATGCTCTAAGGAGCTTTTCGCTGCTGGCAGAGATCAGTGAGCAGCAAGAGTAAATTTAGTCTTGGATTTTCTGTTCACATAGGAGACAGAAAGAAATTTTAGAAGGGATAAATACTTCGGGTTTGAGTAGGGTTTCATCTGACATGTGTTTTATGAAGGAGACTGTAGTTTAGTTTTTGTGTAGGTGTCTTTCTACAGCTCTTAATTATGGTATTACCAGTTACAGCCCTGAGAAGGAAATAGTGCAAATTTCCCATTACATAACACAGCTTGACGGAGGTTGTGTATAGTTTATGTACCTTTACTTCATCGTGAAATTTGATTAACACACTGAGATAAAATAACAGATTTTTGGTTGGAAGATCAGTCAAGTTTTATATCAACATCTGTGAGTGGAAAATTCATGGGAGTTGCATCTCTTAGATCTGAGCCTATCTAGCTGCCCTTAATGTTCACCGTTCCTTTCTTCCTCATTAATGTTACTTCTAGTCCATGCATATCACTTAGCAAGTGTGAAGTACAGGTAATTGGTCTTTGACTCGAACAAGCATGAAATAAAAATCTGACATAGAGCAAAGTGGGGGTGTTTTATCTCTGACGTATTTGGATTGTGTTTGGTCAGGGATGAATGTATTGTGGGTTTAATCTACAAATATATTTGTAGATTTTCTGTGAAGCCAGTAATGTGTCTTACTTTAATTATATGACTGCAGCTGGAGGATTGTGGGAGTAACGACCGGGGTGGTTTCAGTCCTGCTTCTGCTGAAGGGATATCTTACCAGCTACATAGATGCTCTATAACCACAGAAAATCATAGCAAATTAATAAACACCAGTACTTTCATCTGGCAGGATAACCTTTAACAAGGTGTTCTGACAAACCATTAAGGTTGAGATCAAGGTGCTTTTGAGAAGAAACTCTGGAAATGAACACACTGTCGAACAGCACTGGACTGATTGGGGCACGAGTTGTCGTTTAGGCTGAGGGTTTTCCACTGTGTTAATAATTTGAGCATCTGAACCTAATCTCAATGCACAGTGCACACCCTCACAAACAGACAAGCTGGCTAAAATAATACGTAACTTAAGACATGTACAAGGAGCAACAAATACCTGGAGCTGGTGACAGGGTCAGAAGTGCATTCCAGGCCAGTAGCCCAGTTACTAGTGATGCTCGCACAGAAGTGAAGTTGCTTTTACTTCACAGATTGGTAATGTATTGTTACTGTTTTGGTATAAACTGAGAGTGTGTAGAAGGATCTCTATTCTTGCTTTAATTTCTATCATGTTGCTCAAAGCTCTGAAATAGATTTTTGCTTGAAAACTAGGGGACCAGACAGGTGATGAAAACATCACACAGATGCTTAAGAGAGCTCATGACTGCAGGAAGACAGCTGAGAATGCAGCAAAAGCCCTGCTGATGAAACTAGACGGGAGCTGCGGAGGAGCCTATGCAGTCACTGGCTGCAGCGTGCAGCCGTGGGAGAGCCTCTCATCCAACAGCCACACAAGGTAACTGCAGCTACTCTGCCCTCCTAAACCCCAAGGGTTCAATTTCTAGCCAAAAGTCATGTTGTATTGTATTTGCTGAACTGCCTCCCTCACCTCAGTCCCCCAGCTTCTGTACTTTGATTTGAAAGTCACCATGCCTCAGTGGTTTAATTGTCTTCAGATTTTGTGCAGCTCCAGACAAGAAGGGTTTTGTGTAAATTTGCTGCAAGTGGGTGACTCTGTTCTTCCTCATAAAGGGCAAAACCATTATGTTTGTTTTACTTCAGTGGCTTTCTGGCTGTTTGATTGCAACTCAAATCATGTGATTCTTTCTCATATCTATTGTGTGCAGACAGCACGGATGTACAGAGAACCAGAGATCTGAAGTATGCTTCCACTGGCATTTTGGAGTGCTCAAGAATTGTTTTTAAATGTTCCAAATCTATTGTTTGAAACTATTTCCTCTCCCTTCTCATTACCCTTTGCTGCCCTCCCAATTCTTGTTTCCCATGCTGTACTTCTCACACATGGAGTGGAACAGACAGAGTGGGTCCTTCCTGGGAGGATTGGTTATTGCAGTTTTTCTGAAGACCTATAAAATAATGAAACTTAGATGAGCCATTATTGCAGAAATGTTCAAATACATATGCCAGCAGCTTCATTTTGATTTTTTGCCTGCCTGTGGTGTAATTGTACTCTGTGCAGTGAATATGTGTGCTTGTGTATGGATACAAATTTGGCAAGTGTCCTGGATAAATATAGATGAACATTTTTCTTTTTAAGAGTTATTTTGGTTTCTCAGATTTGCTCTAAAAGTTCATTTTAATTCAGTTTTTGAGCCAGTTCTTTATTCAAATGCTGTCATTTTTTTTGACACTTCAGAGGTTTATTTTAGTACTGTATCATTTCCTCTTATTGCTGATGCCTCCTCCAAAGGATCTAATTTCCTGCCATATGACTGGCATGGAATAGCTAAAAAGTGAGCAAAAAGGTAATCTGAGGGAACAGGGTCCTAATATGAGTTTTTATTTAGAGAAGTTTTGTGGTGCACTTTCAATCCAAGAAAACTGTATCTTTATGTAGAAATTATTGTGCGGCACCTGTACTGGTGACACACTGATTGTACATAATTTACTAGCCTTGGAAAGAAGTTGCACAAAGCTGTTCAGAGTGCTTGGCTTGCCATGTTCTATGCCATATCTACACCTTGATGTGAACATGTTGTATGTGACTACATGTAGTAACACTTCTACCTAGGTTGAGCATATTTTCCATCCTATTGTTTTCTGAAAGGGTCATTTTCGGTTGTTTGTAGCTATCTGAGTGTTTTTCTTCCTTGTGACATGGCTGGCATGTAGTCAAAGCGTAGTAATTACTTTTTCTTGAAAAATTTAGATGGTTTCCAGTATTGGCAGGGACAAATTATGGGAAAGGAGAGGTTGTTCCTGTTTTAGTGTTTGCTCTCCTAGCTTTTCACTGTAAGTGTTTGGTGGGAGTATAGTATTTACAGTCCCTGCTTTCTGTAACATAATTTTTAGAGGTTTGAAGGGGGAAGGTGAGGGGGGGAGGTGTCTGTGTCTGCGTGGTGCTCGTTGTTTGCCATGAGCGTTTGGTGGTCTGCTGGCACTGTGTGTATGTGTGCATGTAATAATGTTGATTGAGTAGTTAAAGTTTCAGTAGAGTATGTTTAAAGCAACATAGCATTTCAAATTTTGTCAGTACAAACTATGTCACGGAATATAAAAATGCTATTGTAAATGTTCATGTGTGTAATAGTTTTGGTTGGCTCCCAGCCAAACCCACACCACATCCACACAGCCTCCCCCATCTCCTGAAAGGGAGGAAGAGAAAGGGGAAAAAAAAAAACGGTAGCAAAGGAAAATTGCACCAAGGAAATATATTTCTACATACATATATACCATTAAACACTATACATTAAACACATATGAGTAGGAACCCCAAGGCATCCCACCCAATCCCCACAGGGAAAAGGGGAAAAAGGGAAGGGAAAAAAAAAAAAGGACAAAAAGGGGTAAAAACACAACAGATATACACAATTGGAACTCCGGGATTAGCTTAACAAAATAATTAATACAATAAAATCTCACCAAACGTCCCTTAAGAACAGCAGATTCCTTCCCTTTTGGACACGGACTCGGACAGAGCCCTCGGCTCAGGCCTCAGCCCACGTGGATCAGTGAGGCCCAGACACTGAGAGCTGCTGTCACAGAGCTGTGAGCGGGAGGAACGCTGGAGCCCAAGAGAGAGGGGACCTCCCCCGTCACCTATCTTATATGCACCTGATTATGTACAGGAATAGGATGGAATACTTCCTTAGTTTTTGAGCCCAGTTGTTAGGGAAGGCCTGAGGAACAACAAACCTCACCAAAGCCTAAAATTTAAACTACCACAATGTGCACAAGAGAGACATTTTAGCTTGAGTCATCATTGCAGGGTATTTTTTTCTGGCATGGGGCAAGATACTCTACTGAATAAGTTAACTTGTATTGTCTGCTTTGATATATGTGGAACATAAGAGAGAAAAGCTTCTGTCACTCACCCAAAGGGCACGCAGAAGTCAGGAATTTTCACATGGGCACCCTGATCTGATCGTCACTTATACATTGTTGTCCCTCTCCCCTCATGCCAAATGTAATTTATCTTTGCCTAACAATACGTATGAATGAAAATATATTTGAAACTTAAGCTTCTCCAGAAAATACAAATCTTCTCTTCTTTCCTTCTGCTGTGTTCAAGTGATGTGTGGTTGGAGGTTTTTTTCAGGTATTTCCTGCCTGCCTCAAAAGAGAGGCATCCCCTCTTCGGCCTATAGGCACATGACATTGTACCAACCCACTGATGGAAAATCTGTGTTGGTTTGAAGGAAACACACTTTTTTGTAATTACACCACAAAATCACCAATGTTGGAAGAGACTTTCAAGGTCATCTAATTCAACCATCAATTCAGCACCACCATAATCACCCCTAAGCCGTATCCCCCAGTGCCACATCCAGATACCGTGGCTCCATCACCTCCCTGGGAAACTTACTCCAATGCCTGACCACTCTGTCAGTGGGGTTTTTTTTCCTAATATCTAATCTGAACCTCCCTTGGTGTGATTTAAGGCCATTTCCTCTCATTCTTTCACTGGAGTCATGGCAGGGTGGGCTGACCCCCACCTGGCTACAACCTCCTGTCAGGGAGTTGTGGGGAATGATGAGGTCCCCTGTGAGCCTCGTTTTCCTCAGGCTGAACACCCCCAGCTCCCTCAGCTGCTCCTCATAAAACTTGTGCTCCAGACCCTTCTCCAGGTCCCCAGCCCACTCCAGCACCTCGACGTCTTTCTGGTCACGAGGGGCCCAGAACTGGACACAGGATTTGAGGTGTGGCCTCACCAATGTCCAGAACAGGGGGATGGTCATTGCCCTGGTCCTGCTCCCATACTATTGATGATCCAAGTCAGGATGCCCTTGGCTTTCTTGGCCACGTGGATGCACACTGGCTCATGTTCAGCTGCTGTCAACCAGCATCCTCAAGTCCCATTCCACTGAGCAGCTTTCCAGCCTCTCTGTCCCCATCCTGCAGTGCTCTAGGGGGTTGTTGTGACCCAAGGGCAGGCCTGGCACTTGGTCTTACTGAGCCTCATACGGGTGGCATCAGCCCATTGATCCAGCCTATCTCTATCAGTAAATACTCTATCTCTGGTTTAAGAAATTGGAAATTTTGTCTTTAAATTTAGTCTCCCTGTCATTCTGCATCCTTCTTGTTTCTCTCTAGACCCCTCCTGCTTCTTGGAGTTACCCTGCCTGTGGCACCACCTCTCTCAACCCATTCATTTTTGCTGTCTTGTCCCTCAGCTCTCTGCTATTCTTGACAGACATCCATTGCCACAGATCTCCAGCACCCTGTGATTCTTTGATGTTGGTTGTTTCCATTTCCTTTACGTTTTTATTGCAATGCAATCTAAGCAGAGGTAGGAAAGCAGGCTGTGGATTTCTAGCTATTCCTGTAGGCAAAGTGTTTTTCATTTGTCTTAAAGAACTCCACACAGGTTTTTTATCCAAAGCGTGGTCGGACACTGTAACTGGCTCCCCAGGGAAGTGGTCATGGCACTAAGCCTGACAGAGCTCAAGAAGCATTTGGACAATGCTCTCAGGGACATGGTGTGACTCTTGGGGCTGTCGTGTGCAAGGCTGAGTTCTGGACTACAGTGATCCTCATGGATGTCTTTCAACTCAGGATGCCCTATGATTCTGTGAATTTGGCAGTCTGTTAAACTGGGGATAAAGCCGACGTCACCAGTGCTGTGTGAACCACCATTTGAGAACCACTGCACTGAAATGAAAATACTGTCACAGTATGTGATTCAAATATACTTTGAATCTGCAGAACTGAATTTTGGCCATAGCTGTTTTAGTGTTGCAGGCTTTTAGTTGCTCTTTTATTGCTACCTTTTCCCTTGGAAACTAACTGAGTGAAGAGGTAGTGGGATGTTGAAAATTATCCTTTGTTGAGACTTGTGACAAATGAGTAATTCTCCCTGTTGTCTGAAATCCTGTAGACTATGGATTTATAGTGGAATTGTTGACCCATCTTGAACTTTGAAATTTCAAATGAGATTCTGAATGTCAAATCACTGAACACATTGCTGCGAATAAATGCTTGGTGAGCCACTAGTGACAAGTGGTTAAAGATTGTAAAAGGGAACAACTGAAATGAAAATAAATGAAATACAATGAAAGAGCATCTAAATTCATTTGACTGGCAGCAGCACCACAATAATGTTGCAAATTCAGTTTTTGAAAATAGAAATCGGTTTGCAGTGTAGTTGGAAGTAGCAATTACTTTAACTGGACAGAAGCTAACTATAGAACATTTATTGTCAATGAGGTTTAACTGATTGCACCTTTAGAAGGAAACAAAAGTGAAGGAGTCCAGTTGTAACACTGACTGAAAATGGTGTATTTTATTCTCTGCTACGTTAGTAAGCCCAACCTTACAACCAGATTCATGATGGGAGAGATCTCGTCTCTTACATGCAAAGGCAATTCTCTTCAGTATTATGCAGTGTCACAGAATATCTGAACTCAGTCAACTGTAGGAATGTATCTCTCATCAGAATTATCTCAGATTTCAGATAAGTCACTGACAGACAAAATTATGTTGGCTGAAGCATGCAAATAAGTTATTTAGAAATATCCAAACAAGTACCTCAGTGTTATCTGCATAACACTTCTTTGCTGGACTGAAGCAGTTTAAGAAGGAAGCAGGATAGTTACCAAGGGTTGTAATTCTACCCAAATAGACTGTTGCTTGCCATTTGCCTGGTTGGAGTATTTTTTCTGTTTCTTAGGCAGTTACCATCTTTTGGCATTGTGCTGTTTCAGGTCTCAAGCCACAGCATGGGTCGGCCCATGTATAGACTGTGTATCAATTGCTTTCTTTTAAGTGTTTGGTTTTGTGCAGGCATTCAAGCAAGTCCATGGATTACGGTGTTATCTTAGTTCTATCAACTTTTGTATTATCTATGCCATTGCTGAATTGCATATTTATTTATTGACTTAATTTTTAACAGATAAAGTGATGCTTATGTAGGGGTGTATGGGCAAATTTTTGTAGTGTACAGAAATTGCTCACAGTCAGGCACTGTTGAAAGCCACATTTGTATCTACCCACTGCATTTTATACACACACATGCATGCCAGCAAATAGACTACACATTATGCTATACCAACTCACATATTTTACACAAATTGTACATGAAAATTAATTTGACATCATCCAGGCATGACATCATTGTAGAAAACTTGAGGGATGAAGCAAATGTGAAGAATATCTCTCTTTGCTTATTCTGAATACAATAGCAGTGAGAATGAGCAGATTGATGTTGTATTCCCTCCAGCTGTGATGAAATTGTGATTCCCCTCTCTGTCATTACCTACACACTTGGGAAATGAGAAACTGCACATCTTTTGCAACAGTTTCCTGCAGGTTTTGGATGAGTGCATTATGCTGTGTATGTTTTCCTTTGACTTGAATGCTATCAGAAGGGAGGGTAGTATCTGAAATTCAAAATGATGTGCACACCAGCTATCATCCCTTAAGCAAAGCAGCAATGGACCAGCACTGTGGCTGTGAAGACCTCTATGGTGGGAACAAACCCTGGAAGAGCTGCCGTGGGAGATCAGTGTTTTTTCTGTCCCTCATCACACAGCCTCATTTTTGCAACAGCCCACAGTGGGCTTTGTAACCCAGCTGCTTCTGTGTGGAGACTTACTGCTAAAGCCGGAGAGGGAAGGTTCTCATCCCTTTGTATGCTGGCTGAGACAGGTTCCTCACTAAACTTCCTTCAACTTTATTTAAAAAAAAGGGAAAAAAAGAAAAGAAAAGAAAAAGAAAAAGAAAGCAACAAAAATTAAAAGAAGAGGAGCAGCTTGCTAGCAATTCACCAGAGGGGCCAACTCGGCTGCAGACAGGCAGGCAGGCAGGCAGCCAGGACTGAAGTAAAAGCAGCCTGAGTATCCCTGGCAACAGCCCAGACTGCCTGCCTCAGTTTGGACAGCACTCCCTGTGCGTGGCTGTGGATCTTTAAGGGCCAAAATCTGTCTATCCAATGAGTATGAGGTCAAGCTCAACATGACAATAGACTTCCAGCATTTTTCTGCTCAGGTTTTATTCGCAGCAGGAGAGCAAGCAAAATCTGAGATGAGGTCTTTGTGCCCCGAGATTTGAAGCCTCTGTAGACTTTAAAAGCTGTCCTTCCCCCAACAACAGCTGTTTTACATTTTATCCAGAAAAGCTGTGCTTTTGGTGTCTCTGGGTGCTAAGGAAACTTGCAACATGACTTCAGTAAGAATTATCTATTTTTCACATTGTCTATCCTCATGATTTTTTATATCAGTGTCTACTTCAGTGGGATATCTTTAGGCTCAGTAAAGCAAGTTTTAATAAGTGTTTCAAGATTTTCTAATGAAGAAACAATAGGAAGAAAAATTTGTTTTAGTCTGAGAGGGTTTCTGTCTTGTGAAGGTACTGAGTGCTTTTATCTTCACTGCAGATAGAAATGGATGAAAACAAAAGCAAAGAGCAATTTACAGTTGTGGCAACTATGGTAGGCACCTCTTGTCCCTCAGTAAAGGAATGAATAATGTGAAATTGATAGAGAACTGTAGCAAAGAGCTGTAATGCGATATTTCATGAGGGGGAAGGATTTTGAGAAATATTTTTAGACCTGCCAATTCTCCATCTTCTCCAAGGCTGTGCTTGGAATTTACGGGAATATTGGCAATTATTTGAAGCACTTCAAAATCAATGTAGCTTTATCTGAAGTAGAACCAAAAGAGAAAAATTGAGACTATCTTGATAGGCTTCCCTTTTTTTAGGCTTCCCTTTTTTTACATTCATAATATTTTAGGACATCATCCTGGCTCTCACAGCATGTGGTGGGTGGGACTTTTTTTCTGTAGTACAAAAATGTTGAACAGCAGTGCAATTTGATACAGAAAGTGATTTATTCCCCTGCTGATAACTGAGATCATCTAGCATTCCAGACAGGCACAGTTAATGGATGACTTATCCCTCACCCGGCAGCTGATTACGGGACCTCAGGAGGCAGCAGGCGGGTTTGAGTGAGGCTATAGAAACAACACGGCATTTTATTTTCCTTTTAGTGTTATTGCAGCTATATTCAGCCCTGGAATGCTCCAGCTGTATCAGTCTCAGCCCCCTGCAGCACTGGCATTCACGTAGGTGGGTGGGCAACGCTGAGCCACCACTGCCCTAATTCTCAGCACCATTATAATCCCCTTCTGCAGTCTCTGTGTAAACATCTGTGGGGCAGAGTAATGGGCTGACATTTTTAGGGTGCCTGTAGAAAGGAGAAGATCCACCAAGTCTTTTATTATAGCTCTTTATTAAAATTCCTGCTAACCCTAGGTTTTTAAAATCCTCCAGCCCTGAAGGAATGCCAGGATATTGAGGAGTACACCTTAAAATTAACTGAAAGATACTGCCTCCTGGCATCTGCCAGTGGAATTTTGGTCAGATTGATTCATAAAAGTATCTGTTAAAATATCTGAGGTCGTAACTGGCCATCAGCAGAGATAAATCAGGTCTGGGCTGTTTCTTTTTTCTTAGCAGATGCTTCTTCCTGAAGACTTATTGTCTGGGCAGCAGAGAGGCTAAGATATCTTAAGTAGCTTTTTTTCTTTTTAATTTAAAAAAAAGTCTTTTCAGAAGACACCATTTCAGAAAGAGTTATTCTTTTACACATCACTAAATATCTGACTTTGCAGAGAAGTTGTCGCATGATTCAATTTTCTCATGCAGCTTAGAGAATTAATTTCTTTTCTGAATTTGTCACACCCTTCTACATCTTCTAAACAGTGCAATGTCCAGTCCATGCTACGTGTGTCCTTTCTGTGAACTTTTAAGTAAGACACGGATGTGTTGATGAAGTATTGGGAGAGTCTTTGATGTAAAAATTGAGATTTTGTTCCAGGGGTTTTTTGTAATACCACTCTTTCTCTTTCCAGTACTACGAGCTCAACTGCAAGCAGTTGTGACACAGAATTTACAAAGGAGGATGAGCAGCGGCTGAAGGATTACATCCAGCAGTTGAAAAATGACAGGGCGGCAGTGAAACTGACAGTGCTGGAGCTGGAAAGCATCCACATTGATCCCCTTAGTTATGACGTTAAGCCACGTGGAGACAGCCAGAGGCTAGACCTGGAAAATGCAGTCTTGATGCAAGAACTCATGGCAATGAAGGTATTTTATTTATAACCAAGAGGATAAGTGCATTGCTGACAATGCCCCTATGCTCCAGAATGTGCTCAGTCACACATGGTAGGCTTTGATAGTGATCACTGGGTAATAAAGGGTAGCTCTGTTGAAACACATAATCTGGAGTGAAAATCCAGTGGTCAAAAAGTAATGGTGCACTAAGAGTGATGAGATATGTGTGTTTTGAATTAGGCAAAGGCTTCATCTGTGGATCTAAACTTGGAATGCTCTCCTTGACAAACCAGATACTCTCTCTCTAAGAGATACGGCAGCTCAAGGAGTGAGTATCCTGAGTTGCTCAAGGATGACCTAAAGCATGATACAGTACTTCCCAAGAGACAGTTCATTACTTCACTTACAAGCTTGCAAATGTGCATCATGAATATTTTTGAACTGAAGCAGAACAAATTCACCTCCTTTTAATATGGCTGTGGGAGCAGGAATGGTCTGTCAGAGGGTGTCACCCCTAATGCTTTCTGGCAGTTGATCACATGTCCTGAGCTGTTCTAGGCACTGTGTTGAAATCTGCAGCTCAGATCAGAATCTGGGAAAACAGTAGGGTGTGTAATGACTTGCAGTAACTCTGGTTTATATGTCCAATTCTAAAGATGTATTCTAGAAAACGTGACCCTTATTGACCCTGTATTGAGCTTATATAATTTTCAGTCTGTCTTCTGTTTAGACTTTGAGAAGTGAAGTAAAACACAGGAACATATCAAGGGCAATACAAGTAGGCAATTCTGTATGTCTGCATTCAGAATTTGGTTTGATAAAGTTTAATTTCTGCATATTAGCAAGTAGTAATTTAGTCAACTCATGGCAGACATGTCAGGTGATGGTATCAAGTAGAACAGCAAATCCTAATAGTTTCATAAGCTTCTAAAGCTACAGATTTTTGTTCTGGTGTGCTAATTCTGGCTAACTGGTAGCTTAGTAAAGATAATTATGTTCTTAGTGGTGCTGCCTTTCCATGATGACAAATACTATTTTGCAATAATGTGGTCATTATTTGCAGTTCAGAGGGAAGATTGCTTGCTATCTATCAGAAGATAGACAGTTATGGTAGTTATTTGAATATACTGTGGCCAACAGCAATATATTACCCATGACTAAAGCATGCAACATGTACTGGAAGACATATGTAGATAATTACATGTGTATTTCAGATATCACACTTCCTTCTCTTCTTTTGTGTCCAGATATTCCCTGAAACCTCTTGTACACCATTCTTAGCTCTATAAATTGATTGGTAAAGGCGAAGTGCAGAGCTATCCCTTGTAATTAGTGCCCTTGCCTTCCCTGACTGGCAGGAACACCAGCAATTGCATATAATAATTTCTAGTACAGTTTGGAGTGCTGGTAATCCTTTTGTTCACTCAACAATCATGTGACTTGATTTTGACATATGGCATCTATTCATAACTTTGGCTGGACCTATCACACTAGGTTTTCACTGCAGGAATTGCCCCTGGAAGAAGAAGTCTTTCTTCTTGGTTGAGTTGTGTGCATTGCAAACAGAATACATACACATTTTACACAGATGGCTGAAGTCATCTTCAGTCCTTTCCAGTACAGAGAAATTGACAGTACTGTTAATTTATTATAATTTCTTATATTTTGTTGGAATTCACAATGCAGGAAAAAGAGAAAGTCTGAGAGAGACATTGTGAAAGCTCCAGTTTGTCAAAGCTTGGAATGCATTTGTTGGTTCATGATCTTCTGCTCAGAAATTGAAAAGTCCTATGCATAAATCATTACAAAAGGCACAGCTACACTCTGTGTGCTTTGGTCCCAAGAGAATGTTACCTTTTTAGCATCCACGATTGTCGCTCAGGTCTACATTACACCTTGCTATTACTTTTAGCAAACTATGAGGTCAGGGCTCATGGATGTATTGGCTTTCTGAGTATGTTTTTTGTGTCTATTACTTGAAACATGTACTTCATACAGGAAAGCATATGCATCTGCATCCTTCTGAGACAAACGGAGGATTTAATTTTCCTTACAGTGTTTTATTTAAGTCGCAGCAGATGGACTCATCTGTGCTGCAGAAGACTTCATTGTGTAGCAGTTTTTAATTTGTTCCCTCTCTTGCACATTCTTAGCAAGGATGATACAGCTGGAATGAGCTCCTCAATGATTTCCTCTACTGCTGGGTCTTAAAATCTGCTGCTGTCTTCCCAAAACTTGGATCTGTATTTTCTGCACCTTCCATTTATGACTTCCCGTAGAAACTGATCTTCACATCAGTCTGCAAATGCCTTTACACCAGCAGTTCTTCATTATTGATTAAAAAGATGTTTTGAGGGTGGTTTCTCTCTTGCCCTGTTTATTATTTTTTTTACTGATCCAGAGTGTAAGACGCAGTGGTTTGCCAGTACTTCTGTAAAATCCAATTCTTTGCTTCAAGCAATAATTAACCATGTTTCCAAATATATTCTAGTCTGTGGTTTGTCATCATTCAGCGGTCTTGCTTTGAGGTCAGTTGTTGTCATGCCCCAGTTAGCAAGGAGATTACTTCTGATGACTGTAAATAATTCTTGGTTTACAGCATTTCTGCATTTCAAAGGACTTAACCTAGACAAGAAGTCTCAGCTTTCTACGCTGGTAATTTTTCCTCTTTTGTGTACCAGTGGTGATAATGTTGCTCATAATGTACTTTGAGGCTGCAGTCTCATTGTGGAAAATGTTAAGAATGCTGTTGTTCACCTTTGTTACTGCACTTCATGCCCTCATAGATTTATACAGTTAACTAGAGCTGACATTTATCTGCTCTGATGTTTGTTTTACTTCTGAAGGTTGGCATATCCCACCTTGGGTAGTGTGATCCTCCTGGAGCCATGACTTTTCGTGACTTTTAGAACTTCTTGTCACATTAGAGTCCTTGGTATTTCATTCTTGACATGACCACATCCAATACAAATTTTGATCTTGAGAATTCCATGGTGTTTCTGATTATATCGAGTAAAAAGTTTTTAATTTTCATTCAAGTTTTCACCGAAATTCAGAATTCCACTATGACTGCAAGTACTAAATATTCCTCAATATTCAGTTAATTAGTCCTGAAATAACTTGCTGTGTTTGATGCTTGAAGCTTCTGAATTTGCATGGACTGTCTAAGTGCAATCGTCTGGAAGAGTGACCACTTGCTACCTCCTCCTTCAGGGTTTCATTTTATAAGTGCCACTCATGTTAAACAGATGTTTCACAGCAACCTATAATTAGAAGTAAATGGGTATAGTAAATATACAAAAGTGACATTGTCATTTAAACTAAATTTAGATGCTATCTTTAGAAAGCATATTTTCATGGTAAAAAAATTGGTGTACATGTAAAGACTAACTCTCTAACTAAACCTGAACTACTTAATTTTTCCCTCTTAAGACATGGCTGTTGCCACCCTGCTTCACAGATTG
>VWZG01003647.1:118373-149458 GCA_013396735.1 Grallaria varia
CTTCTGGGACAGGATACAAACTGGTGAATTCATATATGATGATCTCAACTTACTGTCTTCATAAACAAAGGATTTAACCACTGATTCTCAAATGTGTTTTGAGCTTGGATATGTTAGAATTAAAATAAGTTAAAATAAAATAAGTTAAAAAATTTTAGGTTGAGAAAAATCAGTTCTACAGATTCATTGTTGTAGTAGTTAAATTCACTTTTTTATTGTAGGGAATAGATGTCCCTTATTTCTAGGCTGAATTTGCCTAGCTTCAGCTTTCAGCTAGGGAAGGTCCTGTCATGACAATCATCCCACTGTCAAGAGTATCTTTTATTCATATAAGTGCCCTAATACTCTGTTCAAATTACTTCTCAGCCTTCACTAAGAAAGCTAAGTAGATTAATGGCTTTAGAAATAGAGGTTTAAGAAGCTAAATGCATACACTTGAGTATATCAGACTATCCAGTTCAACTCCTATAACTAAATTTCCCTATCATTATTTATCAGTATTATTTTCACATTTACTGTTGACAAAGGAAATTAATGGTAAATTTGCCTAATGAATGAATTTGTGTAAACCACGGTGAATGAAACTGGTTGTTCTTCTAACCTTCAGTTCACAAACAAGCAGATGAATAAAACAATGACTTTAAAGCTCCTACAAACCTTTCCAAGCCTCAGGGTTTTTAAGATGTGGATTTTATTTTTGCATTGTTGGTGATTCTGAATAAGCCATTGATTACCTGTGATGGTTGTAAATGTGATACACCTATGTGCACTGCTTACACTTAATCCAGACAGGAAATTTTTGGTAGGAATATGGATTGTCTTCTACATAAAAAGTTAGTCTAAATTTGTGTTTGTATAATCTTTGTTAATAACAGCTATAATGCAAAGAGCATTATTTTTGAGCGAAAAGGTTAAGATACCTCTGGTATTTTTGTAATTAGAATTGTTTGTTTGTTTGTTCAGAAAAATTTAAAATAGTGACTTGTTCCTAGGCTGGCTACACAACAAGAAACTTCTGTCTTTCAGAGGTCTTTGCACAGTGAACATGTCTAGAACTGAATGGCAACACAGAAAATATCTGCGTTAACTCAGAATTCATCCATGAGGGGACCTAGGGCAAGGCAGGCTCAACAGTGAGAACATGATCCTAGGCTGGGGGGATGGGGCTTGTGGGGGGTTTTTTTCTTCTGCTTTGGCAGTCTTCTGTTCGTTTAATGGTGTTTTTTAGCATGTAATGTAAATTATGTTTTAGTAATCTCTTTAAAAGATGTTGTGAATACTGGGTTTTTCTAGGTTCAGAAATTAAGTAGTAATTGAATTGCAGAAGAAACTTTTCTGAAGTGTTTTTAAAGACAAAGATCCTTCTGGTTCAAGATACCCATCAGCTGCTTTTCGTGGGAGGCTGGGAGTACACGCTGAAAGAAGGGTCATTGCGCTTGCGTGCTCTTAAACTTCTGCCCAGCCACTGTCAGACGTGTTAAAAGAGGTCTGTCCTCAGATAGCAGTTGTTGTGTTACAATAGGTGACAACCCTGTCATAAGCATCAGAGTGGCAGAAGAATTGCACACAATAATGGGATCTCAGACGTGAGCTTCTTTCTGTGAAGTACCAGTGTCCATTTTTGGGGATCATATTTATGGAAGAATATAAGTGACTGCAATTTTTGCAAATTAAGTTGTGTATACTTGGGATTATGGACTTCTGATGGTGCCATACCCAGTTGCCCTTTTTGACTAATTCATTCTACCACAGAGACTGGTATTGTAAGGCAGGAATATGTGACCTGTCCCTCAAGCCTCTCCTGCTCTGATGAGATAAATTCTTATGTATCTATAAGAAAGTGAAATCTAGAATTTAGGGAGGTTTTTGACAGGAAGGTAGAACACTCCTGTTTTTAAGACAATGGTCTCTGAAGGACAAAGTAGAACCAAAGAAATTTCAGCAGCTGGCAACTCTCAGATCCCTGATAGTCTAGTTCCAGCACCACACTAGCTGCTCTGAGCTTATTTCTGATGCTGGTAAAGGAGTGGCACAGCTCATCATACTCAGACTCAACACACACTGGTCTTTTGATGCATATCCTATGTGATTATAAAAAGCCATCTGTGTGCTGATAGTGTTGTCTATTAAAAGAACACTTGGTTTATAGGAGCGGATGAAAATCTTGTTTAACCTCATCTTCCTTTAGATATGTAGTCCCATGAAGCAGCTTGCTGATAATGTTTCTTCAACAGGAGGAGATGGCAGAGCTCAAGGCACAGCTTTACCTGCTAGAGAAGGAGAAGAAGGCGTTGGAATTGAAACTGAGCACTCGAGAGGCCCAGGAGCAGGCCTATCTTGTCCATATTGAGCACTTGAAGTCTGAAGTGGAAGAACAGAAAGAGCAGAGAATGAGGTCTCTCAGCTCAACCAGCAGTGGAAGCAAAGACAAATTGAGCAAGGTCAGCAGTCAACCTTGTTTCCAAAGTCCTAAACGTGATTGTTTATACCCCTCCCCTCCCTGTAGCAGTCTTTAACATGTTAATCATTCTCCTTTTTTGTCTATATGTAGATCTTTTCTCCAGGTGTTAGATGCTGTGACTTACAAGGACTTTGCAGAATTCCTGTTAAGCCTGGGCTAAAATAAGGTTGTTTTTAAGGAGGAGTACCACAAAACCAGTCTTGTCAAACATACAAGTTGCCGTGGTTGAACACGTTTCTTGGCTGTTGCAACTCATTGGAAACACTGGAAGGGAGGGAGTCGAAGCAAAATGCCACCCTCCCCCAGTCACAAAATTTGAAAAAATTCGCTCTAATTTCCTTGAAGCAATTAGAGCATTGTAATGACAGTCTCTTTCTCCAAGTCTGTAATAATTTGAGAATGAAGACTTTTATCCCCTTAATAAACAGATTTCTGCATTTACTGTAATAATTTGCATTAAGAAATAGATACCTAGTAAAGCTTTAGTCCTCTTATTTTAGTACTGTGTCCCCAGAAAACACTCAGTAATGTGTTTAAAAACAAAATCCAGAGCTGGTGTATAACTCTTTCTTATTTGTATCTGGCAATGCATTATCTGCATTTTTTGATCCCAGCGCTTCTTTGTTTCAAGCATGGTGTCAAAAGAAACACAGGGAAGTCACCAACAGTTTTGCACACTGTGGCAGCATTCTGCAAATCAGTGAGCTGTAGTGGTGTAGGAAACATTTAGAGGGGCTTGTGAAGTGTTAATCCATTTAGTCCATTTCTTGGTATGTTGATACCCTGCCACGTTGCTGTGACATTGTGATGTTTATTTCACCTTTGTTTTAAAAGTAGCTGTTAACAAGAGGTTTTCAGAATTTTCACCCCTAAGATGTTAAGCAGTTTCAAACCAGATGGCCATTCCATTTCTCAGGAATGCAGTGATGGCATCGCAGCACCATTAACTCTTGCTGAGCTGAGACCCTACACCGAGAGCGAACTGACTGCTGAGCTGACAAACGCACTCCGGAGGTGAGCAGCATCCCTCACCAGGGACACCACTTGTCCTGTAGCCCCGGGTCAAAGTTTAATTCTGAGCCTTCACTCTTACCCTCGAGAGATTTTAAGAGTGATCACAGATGTGTCCCATGGGAAGGAAAGCGATCAAAGGTGTTCCCCTCTCTTTTGCTGTTGTTCTTTAGCTGATTAAAGTCTTGACGTGGTGCTCAGCTCAGTTCTCCTTGGGGTTCTCTAAAACTCAGTTGCATTTTAGAAATCCAAGAAGCCCTCAGAATGGTTGTAATGACTGTTTTCGGCCAAGAGTGTGAGACACAAAACACAGACATACCTTTTCTTGTGTGCATACAGAAAACCTGTGGTGGAGACAGGCTTTGCAGTGTGATCTGGGGTTAGGAGAGTTGGTCACAGGTTAGGACTTGGGTAGGAGTTACAGGAGTGGGAATTGCAGGCATTTTGATGACTCAGATGCTCCATTTTCCTCCTGAGTATGTAAGTGGAGCCACAGTTCAATTACAAATGACATTGTGTGAAGCATTAGCTTTCCAATGGGAGAGAAAATTCATGTCTTGACAAACTGCTTTTATCAACAGCCAGGTTTTAAGCCTGAGCTTTCAGTACAGTTATACATTAGCTAGATATTTGTTTGTGCAGCAGTTTTTTGCTGCACCAGCTATGTGGTAAATTTCGTGGCAAATATGTTCTGTGTTTTGATAGTTATTTCAGTACTTGTTCCACCTTTTCTAAGAAATGGCTGTCTAATACCTAATCTGGTTCTTATATTTAGAACCTGTGCAGTATACTTCTAAGAATTTTGGCTGGAAAGAGCGTATTTGCTTTTCTGGTGTTCATACCCTCTTTTCAGGCAGCTGTAGTGTTTCATTCCTGAGGTCCTTTTTTCATAGGTGCGATGTGTAGAGTGCCTGTGGTCACTTAAGCCTGAAAGGCATTATGTAAATGTAAAAATGTAAGATTGTTACACTGCAGAATCAATACATTTCATACCATTTGCTTAGTAGTCTGGCAGTTGCTGAGCACTTAGTTTGCATGATGCAGGAAACAAAATTCCATGGTTAAAATAATCAAAACTGTCATTTGCGCGTGGGCGGATAAAACCCATCAAAAAAGTAATTTACATAAACATTGCATAGAGCCATTGTCCTCCCCCACTCTGCAGCCCTGGTGGGAGCTGCTCCACCAGCATTTTCTATCTTCACTCAGGATGGGGCTTTTTCCTGTTCTTGTCATTTGCTCCTGGATTTCAAGAAGATGTCAATGACCTTAGCTAGCAGAGGCTTGAGTATAGTCATGAAATGTGGTTTGCTGACAACAGAGAGAAAACAACTTTGCTTTATCTACTAGGCCTTAACTTGATTAGCATGGATTTCCAGCCAGGGGCCTTGCAAGTACAGTTCGTCAGACAGAAATGGGGAAGAAAAATAATCAGATTAAACTGTACATAAATTGTGAAGACTCTGTGTAATGGAAATACGACTGTACTAAATGTGATTGCTGCTGCCAGTGGGGCTCAAGCACAGTTCCCTCAAGCTGTGTGTACAGGGTGTTTTTCTCCCTAACCAGTGAGCCAACCCAAATCAGGCTGAATGCTTAGTCTTCCTTACCCTGAACTTTTCTCTCAATATCTGTCTAGCACCTGGAGAAAGCTTACTGCAACCTGTTTAGCCATGGCTGTCCTAAAGAATACCAGCAGCTCTTAACTTGCTCTTCTGAGTAAATGGACCCTCATCACAGTGAAATTTATACCATCATGGATCCACAAAAGAGTTCTAAAAATAATCAAAGTGCATTTTCCTCAACAAGAGCTACAACAATGCAGAATGGTCTGAAGTGGCTTTGGTATCTTTAGGAACGAAGCAAACTCAACTCCATGGGGTTAGCATATGCCTGTCCCTCAGTGCTCTTCCTGCCTCTTTGGGGAAACAAGTCCTGGCACTGTGTGTGAATCAGGAGAGATCGTTCTGGCTACCCTGAGTACCCTCCTCACCCGCCAAGGAAATAGGACCAGAATACAAAACCTAAAAAAAAAAGACATGTTGAGCAGTAGCTGTGTTTGCTGGGGGATGGGAGGGAGATATGAAACAAGTGCATATCATGCTCTGTGGTCTAGAGGCAGTGCTGAACTGTTCAGGAGTGTTTGACTGCTGGTTATAAATTGTGCACACATCCAGCAATTGGACCTATCTGTTGTTTCTCCAGGCACTAGATGCTGGTGTAGGGGACAACAGCTGCAAGAGTAGGGGCAAAAATCCTTTTGCTTCTGAGTCTTTCTGTTTGTCAGAGCGTGTGATATCAATCAACAGCCTTGCTTCCTGTCCCCTCCTCATCCTGTCTTTACAGAGACTAAAGCCCTGGCAGCTCCCCCCTCTGCTGCTTTCCCATTCTGCCTTCTGTTGCTGCTAAATCGTCAGGTTCTTCTCAGTTAATTGAAGCAGAGTGAAATCCAAATAAAACACCGGGACATAGTCGGTGTGGGTTTTGGTGTAGTTTGGAAGCATTTATGTGTTCACAGTCTGCACAAGTCCATGCAGCAGAACAGTCTCATCCACAGAGGTGGGCTGGCTTCTTTCTGCAGATATGAATTTTTTTGTAAATCTGGAATCCAGTAGTGTGTTGTGAAGCTTACCAAATTTTCACTGGTATCACCAGAAATTCAAGGCAGGAGCAGTTCTTCATCTACTGTTTCACAATGTGTTTGTTCTAGTATGACTCAGGGTTTCCCATGGTAGTGTTCAGCATTGAAATCTATCTTATCAGCTTTTCACAGAAATCACTTTTCTGTGATAGCTATGCTAACTAATATATTGTAAATGTAAATATAAATGTAAATTATCTGCAAGTTCTGAGCTGTAAAAGTTGCATCTACGTTAACAAATTTCTGCTATTGCAGGCTAAGCTCACTAATTTAGAGACACATTCTGTCCTAGCTTTCTGCCAGAGTCTTTAACAGTTTTATCTTCACCTCTTCTCTTTTCTTGGTGGAATGATGGACTGTTTTAATAGACATGAAGCCTTGTTTATTTTTGCATTTGACACATCCCTAAACAAGCTTGTTGGCAGGAAATATTTTATGCTTGTGAGGGCAAAAATGTATTCGCAGCAGCCTCATGGCCTGGCACCACCGGAACCTTGATGATTGTGCCAGAAGCCAGTTTTGTGAGAGAGGGTCTAGTTGAATACCGCAAAATCAGACCCACGACACTCTTAGGGAGACCTTAAAACAGTGTTTTCCTTGGTGGTTTGTTCTGCTGTGCTGTGGCAAGACAGGGAGCACTGTGTATAACTTTTGTGAGTTTGTAATTTAGTAGGCACATACCAGGTTATGCATGTCTCCAGGATGGAGGGTCACCGCCTCCCTAAGATGGTGAACTTGCCACTGGCTGCCACAAGAGAGGAGCCCCAAAGAGATGATACAAGGACTCCCTGAAACAATACCTCAGCCTTGGCCATATTGACTACCATCAATGGTCCACTCTGGCCTCCAATCAGGAGGCATGGAGACACACCATCCATAACACTGCTGCGTCCTTTGAGAACACACGCAGAATCTGTATCAAGGAGAAAAGACAACACAGAAAGAACTGTGCCTCACCAACACTGCCTATGGAGACTTTCTGCTGTGCCTTTTGCAGCCGGACTTGCCTGTCTCGCATCGGCCTCTTTAGCCATCAGCGCGCTTGCAGCAAGCGTGGGTAGAGCCCTTCCCAAATCTTCATTTGCGAAGCCTGGCCATAATGATGACCAGGTTATGCACTAATGCAGGTCAATGCAGTACAGATGGCAGGAAGGATTACAGAGGCATAAGAATTCCATCTTGCTTTAGCAGGGGGATGGTAATGGTGATAATAATTAATCTTTTCTGCCACTAAATTCTTTCATTCTGTGAAAAATGGCCAAGCTGGCAAGACTGAAACTTCTTCCTCTCCCCAGGCCTTGGTAGAAATGCTATGATTGTTGAGGTCTCTCCTTGTATTTCCAGTTGCTGATAGCTTTTCTGTCTGTGTAGGGTTGTATTTTGTTTATGTATTTAGAGAACCATTTAGAAGCATTACAATACTTGGCCAGGAAGGATCTGGCAGTACTAGGTAAGGGCCATGGCAGGTAAAACACTTAGTAACTAGACTGACTGTTCAGACCTGAGTTGCGTCATCATTTGGCACAAAATTATGATCTTTGATGGCTATGCAGTTGTGCAGGGTTACATTAATTGTGTCAGTCTAGATGCGTTTCAGTATCTCCCTCACGAAAGAGTGACTTTCCATCTGGCAAGACAACAAAGAAGCTATTCATTACCATGTCTGATGACTTTTGTGAGAGATAACACTGTGAGTGATGCTACTAATAGGGAAGTCGTCATGGAGAGGGGAAAAGAGTTGTAATCAGTAGAACTGGCAAACAGTTCTTTTGATCTTAATAAAAAGTACGTTTTGCACAGAGCTGTGGTCCTGCCTCTCTGGAAGTGAAAGCTGCAGGTATTTCTAGTAGGACACAAAAAATTCATGCTATTGCAATGACTTCTCTGTGGCTATTGAGACATGGTAATGCTCATTGCAATCTTTGGTCCTTATCCCTGTCTGAAGGCCACAACTGTTTTGTGCCAAACTTCTCTTCAGAAAGAAAATGCCTAAACCACGTCATATTGTAATGATTCAGATTTAAAATTGCTCTTAAGACTTTTGCTGATTTGTAAAATCCTCTTCTTCTCTGGCTATAGTGCAGGATGAATATACAGCGGATAAAAGAGGAGAAGGGGAGGAAAGGTTTGTTCTGGAGCTGCTGATACATCCTCAGTTGCTTTTTGTCAGTTACATTTACTTGTTTCTGTTCTCTAATTATCACATCCATTAAATGAGGAGATAAGCAGCTCTGAAACATGTGAAAGCCAGACCTGCAAGACTGCAGTCATTGCAGATTTCAGAGATGTCTTTTTTGTGACTGTGTTGTATCCTGCTGTGGTTTCCCTTGGCTGCCTGAGAGGTTCAGGAGGCATGGCCTGTCTCTGGAAATCCCTCTGGAGAGTCCCACTGGCAGAAACCTTCTCACAAGAAGAGAAGTGACTCATGGTGATATAAGGGACAGATTCCTCAGAAGCACTTCAAGTAGCTGTTTTTTTAATACGCATCACAGACAACCATCATTTTTCTTCTCTATTTTTGACATGGAATAAGTAGTTCTCCTTACCACTGTGTGGTTATCTGAACTGCTGAGATGCTGTGCACTTGGTTATAATTGTCACAGGGAGCTCCAAATAGCTCCAGGTCTGGAGAGTTTCCAGGCTGGGCTGGCAAAGCTGGGTGGGAGGTTTGAGCAGTGAGTGTGGCAGGCATGCTGCTGTCTCCCTCCAGGGCTGTTTTCCATTTCTGCCGCCAGTCTGTTGTTTCCGGGACCACACCTGGCCTGTCTCCCCACTGCAGGTGGTGTAACACATGCCTGTGGTACTGTCTGGTTTTTGAGATCTGCTCTAAGCATCTGATAGTCAGCAAAAAGAAAGAGCAGTACAGTATTTTACACCAGCAAAGTGTTTTCTAAAGCAGCCTCAGTCTTCTCTGTGATCAGAAAAGGCTCCCTTTGCATGGGTGATGCCATGGGTGGTGAGCCAGGAAGATATGACATTTGAAGAGGGTGATTTAATACTTTCTGGGTATTTGAGTAATATTGCTTTGTTGCCTCTTCAGAAAATTTATTATATATTAGTTGTTTTCCTTAGCAGGCCAACCCAAACCAGTGAGGCAAGCATGCCTTTGAATTAGCTTGGATATTCTGCATGCCAGCCTAAAGTAGGATGTTAGTTTAAACTGCTGATGAAAAGAGAATGTATCTGCATTCCTTTAAAATGTCCAGCTGTTGTCTCCTGAGAGGAGTCAAATGCCTAGAAAAACAGTCTTGTGTTACCCTGTTCAACTGGAAAAGTCAGTGAGGGATCACTGTGAGGCTCACAACAGAAGGACATTAGGAAAGGCAGTAGGAGTGAAGTGCGGGATGGAAGGTGTGTGCCTCCCTTGCAAAGCAGGGACCTTGAAGATAGCTCAGGACCACCACAGAGGAGGTGCCTCTCCCCCCTCTCCTCCTCAAGCCCCAGGTGCCTGGGGGCTGCTCCACCTGCATGGATACCTTTGCCCAGGAAACCTAGATCCTGTCCCCTTGGACTGGCTGCCTGACTGCTGCTGGTGCTGCTGTCCCAGGCTTTTTTGTCTGCAGAGCTCAGGGAAAGTTGCTGAGCTGAAGCCAATGGTGCCACTCCGACGGCTGAGCCAGGATGTGAAGGGATCTACTTGTGGCAGGCAATGCAGTAAATGCAAATAAAAGGATGTCGCTAGGGATGGCAGAACTTCTCTGCCCTACTGTGGGAAACTTTCTCACCTCTTGATTTGGAGAGAGCTTATTGCTCCTCTTTTGCTTCAGATTTGGCAAGCGCTGTGGTGCTCCTGACCCCAGGGCAGGGGGGTGGTAACTAGTGCTTTCACAAGAAGGGAGTTAGCTGGGAATGCTCCAAGCCAGGGGCAGAAAAATCAACTTTTTTTGTGCCAGAGAAGAGTTGCTTCCTGTTTGGAGCACTGGGGGAATTTTCGGTGAAATGAGCGAGGGTAGGAAAATCTGGGAAGCCTTCTAGCATGTGAAACCCAAACATGTCTGGAAATGCCCAGACAGGAGGGAAAATATAAGGTGTTCATGACCTTGCTTACATTACTGTATGCCAAACATGGTGTCACTGTGCGGAGACCAAATTGACAGAAATGTGCCCCATGTTACATAGTTTCCTTTATGGCTCTGGCAGAATTCCCCTCTCTGCAATTCGTAGCCTTGAAACCAGAGAACAGTAGTTAGCCCCTTCCTATTCAACCATCCTGTAAGTCTGAAACAAAAAGCTCTTGAAAACCACTTAGCAACTGCCCACTGAGTGTTTTGATTGTGAAAATACAAAACAAGAGTCTTTAATACCAGCATATTATGCGTTTCACTGAAAATACTGGGTTTTAGCGGATGTTGGCATAGGCTGTAAGCCTCTGAATGCCCTTATTCTGGGCTTTTCCCTGGAAAGGGAGCAGTCAGGGGTTTCCCCAGCTGACTTCTCAAGTGCCCCGCGGCAGAGAGCCCTTGCAGTGGAAGTGAGCCGTGCCCTTAATCACAGGCTCATACCCTCTTCTGGGAATACTTGCTCATTTTCTCTGTGCACGCAAGGTGTCACGGCTGTGTTTTCTGCAGCTCCAGCTGCAGTAGCCACTTGGAGGAGGAGCTGTTGGGAGCAAAAGCTGTGCTGACTTCTGCAGCCCTGTACACATGTGAGCTGACAGGCTCACAGAAATTGTTTTCTCCAAAAAAATGCTTTCTTCTCCTTGCCTCTTCCCATCAAAATGCACACATAAATGCTTTTATGGGAATCCATACAGGTCTATATTGCAGCCCTGGGGCAATACTAGTGTGAATTTGGTGTGCAAGCTTCTGCATGAGCCCCGGACTCTGGGCACAGAAAGCTGTGCCACAGCCACAGGATGATCCTTATTGTAAGATGTCTGTATGGTTGTCATATCAAATGCAGTTCCATCCCTGGTTTGCAGCTTTGACATCTCATTGTGGAAAAATGTTGCATATGACTCTGACTGTTGCTTTAGAATATTCTGCCATATTAAGCTTGTAATGGCTGATTTTTCATATCCTGCTGATTTAAGAGAGCAATCAGGAAAGTGAAGTGCTGCTAGAAATCCTGTAAAGACAGCTAACCCTCAACTGCGTTAAAGAAATACAGATAGCACCTCAGGATTCTTTATCACTCCGATTCACTGCCTAACCAAGCAACCAGTTTTGAAGAGAGACAAATAAGGACAACTCTTTCTAACCAAAGGCAGTCAGTGATAAACGGAGGGAAGTGGGAGGAGTTAGCATTGTGAGACGCGAAATTTTTAGGAAGGGGTAGAGAATTTGCTGACCAGCTGACCAGCCAGTAAGGTACCACTCTGAGGTCTCTCATATGCTGCTAAAAGAGAAGGTGCAGCACTCGAGGGAAAACCTTACATGTTTTTTGCATGTAATGTTCAGTAACAAAGTGTATGTGTATCTCCATTTCCCAGACTCAACCAAGGTATTTACTGTGCCTTTACTGCTGCTGCTATGTCTGTCTGCTTAAGTGTTACTTGTTCCATGAAATGTCTCTTGAAGTAAAGACAGGCATTTTTAAAATCAGGAACAGAAGGTGTAAAAGTAGATCCTACGGGTTGGGTTTTTTTACATTTTTGGGACTTGTTAGCACATGCAATCAAATCACCAGTTGCTTTCCTTGAGATTAAGGTTGAGTTGGTACTAGCTAGTGCTGTTTTCACTGACTTCAAAGCCAAAAGGAATATGTGTTTTACTGGTGTAAATATAAGTTTGAGTCATCTGTAGATCTGAAGTATTACACACTGTTACCTGTTTAGCTAAATGGTTCAGATCTAGCATCTGAAAGTTTTTTAAGTAGCTTGTGGAAGCCCATGGTGCTGGCTCTGTGTCTTTGACAAGCAGCAAGATTAAGGATGTTACAGACCAGAAGTGAAGAAATACAGCTTGGTGTTCTCCTGAGTTTGGGCTGAACAGGTCTCTGGCTGAAGGGTGTGAGTGCAAAACAGACAAAGGTGATGTAATTGTTTTATCAGGTAGCAGTCACCATACTTTACCATGCATGACAGGCTCCTCAAAGTCCTTCCACTGTGTTTCTTTTCCATGCAGCTTTTGTTACGACAGTTGTATTAAGGACTTCAGCTGCAGTGAACTGTGGCTCTCCAGGGTTTTTTCCCCATGTGTGCAGTGCTTTCACAGTCATACCTGTTCTTGCACATAATGCAAAGTCAACCTCATGTGGTTTGTAGATGTCTCTGCCCATCCAAAAGCTGTGCATGTTTATTCTGTTGGACTTGCTGTTCACACCAGTTCGCTGTGCTGAGTGTGGTGCTACTGAGCCTTCCCAGAGCCTCTGGCTGTGGCAATCTTTGGGGAAGACAAGCACCAAATTTACCCTGCTCTGTTCTCCATCTCAGTAGTGCCATGCCACAAACATGTTAGGTCTGCCCTCTGCCAAGTCTGGTGTTTAGTTGTTTATGGTTTTTTTGCAAGTTAAAAATTAATTTCCCCCCCCTGTTTTCTTTGCAGACTTTGACTGTAGACTGTGCTGAATCTTTCTGACTGCTGAAATAGGATATGAAAAATAAAATTCGTATTAGGGGTGGATGGCAGTGAGCTTCTAACTGCTAGGGGAAAAGATTGCATTATTTAAAAACAGAGAGCCTGTTCCTTCAATGGAAGGGACGTACAAAGAATACTGATGATTTTTCATCAACAAGGCCCTTCTTATGTCCTTTTCAATTTGGCCAGTAAACCAGCGTCTGGGTTTGTTGGGATAAACTGCTAACTTGGAATATTTCCCTGTCTGACTCTGTGAAAGCTCTTCTGTTGCTGCTGAAGCCGGGCACTGTCCTTGTCTCTGGCGATATAAGGCTGCCGTAGCCAGGCCACCCTCGGAACTGCAACCTGGAACTGAGCTGGGATTCGAGGAGCATCCCTGTACTCTCTGCAGAGCTGGGGAAGCTTTTAGGGTATTCCCTCCCTATGGGCTTGGGATCTAGCAGTCGTCCTGTTAGTAAGATGAAACCTAGAGTACTCACTTAACACTGCAACGCAGGAGGAAGAGGCCAATCACTGCCAAGCAGTTCTGGGCAGCAAAGCACAAATGTCTCCATATGAACACACAAAGTTTCCAAGCATAAGATTTGATACTGCAATATCTGCATCCCAGTTGAGCACAGCTCCGTGTCATTCTTACAAAACTTTTCTCTTTTTTTGTTCCCCAAATCTGTTGGTTTATTTTTTTCTCTGGACTATCTGTGCTGTGAGGGTGGGTCCTGGGAAAGGCTGCTGGGTCTCCACACCAGCACAGGGACAGTCCCATGTCCGTGGAGCAGTGGTCTGGGCAGCCATCAGCTCTGAGCAGGGAGCTCCCCAGGAAGAAGCACCTGCCACAAGCCACACGCTTACCTGTGCTAGGAAATGCTTTTTAAAACCACCTTAATCCCCAGGCTGTAATGCTTGCTCCTCCACAGAATTCCTGTCTTGTTTGTTTTTTCCTTGTAGTGAAACTTGTAATGTATAAATACTATAGAGTACCTTACTTGTGTTTTGGCACTCTTCATGTAATTAGCTTTTGGTTCATAGTTTGTAAGTAAGTATTAATAACTATATCACCATTTTAAGCTTTACTACTGTGGCATGTTTGAAAGAAGGAAGAGTCTCTCATAGAAGAAAATACCCCTGTGCTTGCTCTTCTATTTTTCTTGTGCTTGCCCTTTTCAGTCTGTACTTCCTTCTCCTGTTCATAACTTTTTCTGTTTCTCGCTGCCTTGCTGGACTGGACTTGCTGGTCCCTTAAAAAGGTAGCCATCTGCTGTAATACAGAGTGTATTTATATTTATACTCAAGTATAAATTTCTTGAATACATTTGAGGCAGTAACTAAAATCAGTGGAATTGCTCAGAGGATGGGGAAACACTGGCAGCAGAAGTTGCCCAGAGGGCTGGTAGGTGCCCCATGCCTGGAAACATTCAAGGTCAGGCCAAACAGGGCTCTGAGCAACCTGATCTACTTGACAATGTCCCTTCTCATTGCAGAGGGCTCAGGCTAGATGACCTTTCGAGGTCCCTTTCAACCCAAACCATTCTATGGTTCTTTGTGTAAAAAGAAATTTGTTTAGTAAATTATGTTTAATAGCAATGCTGATATGCTATTTTTAATTAAAATATTTATATGATTACCAGGATGTGTGGGTACCTTTGGTAGTTTTCTATGCTGTTTCATTCAAGATGCAGAAATGGCATGTTCCAGGTACTCTTGAACCTTTACTTATGTGCTTATTTCTTAGTGTGATTCAATATATACAAGACTATGATCTACCAGAGAAGTTGGTTTTCTCTTTTGTCTGCTGTATCTGTGATCATATATTCTAAAATGGTGAATGTTATAAATACGGATATTTGGGAAAGTTTAATGCAAAAACTACCTCCTATATGATCCAAATAGTAATAAGGGAAATATTTTCAGCTTGTCAACCCCCAAACTGTTCATGCACTTTTAAGCTGAAGTGTTATTTCTGTTTTAAAAATAGTTTTCTACCTCCTTTTTTCCTGATCCAGGGAGAAGAAACTGAAAGCTCGAGTGCAGGAGTTAGTGAGTGCTTTGGAGAGGCTCACGAAAAGCAGTGAAATCAGACATCAGCAGTCTGCAGAATTTGTTAATGACCTTAAAAGGGCAAACAGGTAAAGGATCTACCAGCAGATGGATGCACCACTGGGTTTTTTTTCTGTGCTCTGGCAATGCACTGTGATACTCTCGTTAATGAGAAGTTTCTGGATCCTAGTGTTCACACACATTGACTCTTTAAGGTTCTAGTTAGAGGTGTGGGTGGTATAAACCTCCCATTCAGGCCACTGATGACTACATAGTTAAGAACAGAGGTGGGGAAGTAGGTTGATCTTAGTTGAGTTACCAGTAAATGCACAATTAGAAGAACAAACAAAACCCAGATTTATGAATCTGTTACTTTGTTTTAAAGTGTCCCCTTTTCTTTGGCTCCAGCCTCTGCATTAGTAAACTCTCTTGGATAATCACACTTAAATTGTTAATCACACTTAAATTGTATTGCTCACTCAGCGCATTTTACTGGCACTGTGTTTGGATGGACTAGGAATCTGGTGGACTGCAGCTGCCCTTCCTGCAAGGAGCCTAACACTCACAGTGTAGTTTTTCTTTAATTATATTTGAAAGTCTTTGTGGTGAAAAGCAGTACCCACCTCGAGCTTTCCTGCTCAGTCAAGGTGGAGGCACAGAACCTAGTCAGCAGCTGATATTTTAGCACAAGATGCCATCCTCTGAATGTGAACGTGATTTTTTTAAAATTGAAAATGCAAAATCAGTCCTGGATTTTCTAAGCAGATTTTGGCCATGCAATGCTTTTATAAGTGATTACATGTTTAATGTTGTGGTATCCCAACTCACAGTGTTGTTCAAGGTCATCATCAACAACCTCTGTCTGGCTCCTTGAACCATGTTTAACCTTGTTTTCTTTACCAGTTTACTGGTAGAGGTGTGTATTTTCCTCAGAAAAGACACAGATATTAGCATTGAGCTGGATTTGGATCAATAAGGTTTGGATCTAATCTGTTTTAAAACACTGGTACATTTTAGGAAGATGATTGGTACCCAAACTTTGGAGTTCTCTGAAGTTGGGGCTTTGGGATAGATTTTTAGTAACGCTTGCTATGAACAAGAATTTTTGAATTACCTTGTATTGCCTTGTGTCTTTAACAGCAACTTGGTAGCAGCTTATGAAAAAGCGAAGAAAAAGCATCAAAATAAGCTGAAGAAACTGGAATCACAAATGATGGCCATGGTGGAGAGACATGAAACACAAGTAAGGATGCTCAAACAAAGAATAGCTTTACTGGAAGAAGAGAACTCCAGACCACACACCAATGAAACTTCACTTTAAGTGCATCTCGTTAAAAGATGCTTAGTGCCATTACAACTTTCTTTCTTTTGGAGGCTGACTTTTAGGGAGCTTCAAATACTAAAAGCTCTGACTGTGAATGCTGGCACAAAGCACCTTCTCTGGGATCCCAGAGAGGTGTCATGGGGATAATAAAAGTGTTAACCTTAAGAACTGTTTCATAATGTAAAATGGCAGTGCCTGAATTATCATGCTATAATTATGTACATTGTCTGTGTCGTTCTGTCTATATTCATACAGCTTCTCTTTCACTTTATATACATCCCATGGGTGACAGTGTCACGTAGCAAAATAATTAACGTTAAAGATGTTTTCATTTGGGTAGTTTGGAGATCATTTGAGAGTTTTCCCAGTCCCTGAACTCCCTCTGCACACAAGTCCATACTATAACCTCAAGACTCACTGTTATAGTTAAACTAACCAAATAGGCAGCTGCAGAGAGGGGAGATGACAGGCTGCCTTGCTTTTTTGCACCCTACTAGCAATACTGCTGCTCACAGTGCAGTTCAGGTAGGAAAACTCCTGCTGATTTGGGAAAAAAAGCCCATTGCTTGTCTGAGAACCATGTATTTCTTACATGTCGTAAGAGGGCTGAAGGCTGTGAGTTTCATTGCGCCACATAGATGGTCTGAGCCACAGGTGGGTAAGAAATGATGGAAGACCTCCTGGTATTCGTATTGCATGGTGTTTGCAACTACTTTGTAAAAGAGTTGGTTTTTCTTTCTATCACATTATAGCCAAGGTTTTTTCTAAGAAGCTGGGCCATTTTTGTCACTTGTGTAGTGCTTATTACAGCTTACTGTGATCAAGAGGTAGAATGTCTTCTTTTTATCCTTTATTTTTGACCAAAAAAGGTACTTATTAGGAATGTACCTGTTTAATATTGAATACCTAGGCACAAAACTATAAATGTGTAGGTGTATGGATATCCAGCCACAAACATAATGTGAATGGTGAAGTCTTCTTACAGCTTCTTAAGTTAGTTTTTGTTACTGCTAACATCTTCTTTTGTTTAAATGACATCGTATTATTGTATTATCAAACTGACTGAATTGCAAATATTTGCTTATTATGTTAATGAACATTAAGAAAATCATGGGGATCAGGTTGATTTCTGATTAGGTCAAAATACAGGAATCTGCCATAGGACGTTACATTCAGAATCTGCTTCTTTTTGACAGAGTAGATAAAACAGCTTCCTTTTGTGTTTTAACATGGCAGACTGGAGCCCATTCACTGTGCTAGCCTGCTTCTGTATTACACCTCTGCTTTGCATTTTTGAGGCTGAAGAAAAATGCTGAAAATTTTTCCAGTACATCTGATTTCAAGAATTGTTTGACCATTTTGCTTTACATGTTGAGTTGCACCTCCAGTTTTATAAGTGTATTTAGAATTATGGTAACTTCTCTTGTTTACTGCTTCCCTTTCTAGTACTAAGGAAGTATTTTTAGAGGACTTTGACTGGTTTTGGCAACTGTTGGGTTAGGCTAGGAAGCCAAAATGTAGGAATTTGTGTTCAGAATATGGCATTATTGTTTCGTCTTGGTTACATCCGAAACTGTAGCAGTTGGTGTTCATCTCTTTCTACTGTAGCTGCTGTTGTCTTCTTTCCTTAAGAGTAGTCATTCCTACTTCTCTAGAGCCTGATACATCATCTCCAAAGCCAGCATCATACATGATGATTGCAGCAGCAAATTTAAAACAGTGATTTCAAAATTTTTAGTTAGTGATGTCCTGAGATTGGTTTTGATCAGTCCTCTTTCTCAAGATAATTGCACTTAATTTATAATCCAAATGGAAAGTTTTGCGAACCAGTATATTGAGGGGGGAGGCACATTGATTTCTGTTGCATTTATGGCTTTTCTTAGCAGCTGACTGTGGTGTATTCTTTTTTTGGACAAGTTTCCCACCAACAGGAATGTGGGGTTTTGCTATAAGCATCAGTGGTAGCTGAGCACACTTGTTTCTGAAGAAACACAAAGAAAAGTATCCACTCTGTACTGTGGCTAAAATGCAGTTACACTTTTGTCTTCTGGCATCACCTGTGTGACCTGAGGTCATCTCAAAAAGTCCATGTGAAATATGGACTTTCTGTGAAGAGGACTGGAAGCCACTACTGTACTGGATTGCCTCTTAGCTGCTGGGTTTTCTTTGGGGGTTTTTGTTTGTTTGTTTGGCTTTTTTTTGTTTGTTTGTTTGGCTTTTTTTTTTATTTTTTTGGTATTTAGAATAACAGACTCACACAATGGTTTGGTTTGGAAGTGACTGTAAGGATCATCTTGTTCCAGCCCTCTCTGCTGTGGGCAGGAACACCTCCTATTAGACCTGGTTGCTCAATGCCCCATCCAACTTGGCCTTGAACACTTCAGGGATGGGGCATCTACAGTTTCTCTGGGCAACCTGTGCCAGGGCCTCACCACCCTCACAGTCAAGAATTTCGTCCATAAAAAAGTCTTGGTAGCATTTGAATTTAAGTCTGCCTTTAAATGATAGGTACAGATTAAGAAATCATAAAAACACAGAATAGTTGGAAGGGACCACTGGTGGGGTCATCTGGTCCAACCTTCCTGCTCAAGCCAGGTTTCCTGGAGCAGGGTACTCAGGATTGCATCCAGATGGTTCTGGAATATCTCCAGGGAGGAAGACTCCATGACTTCTCTGGTCTTTATTCCAGTGCTCAGTCACCCACACAGTAAGGAAGTTCTTCCTTATATTCAGGTGGAACTTCCTATGCCTGTTTCTGCCCATTGCATCGTCCCATTGCTGGGCACCCTGAGCAGAGCCTGGTCCACCCTCTGACCCCTCCCTGCAGACGCTGACTGACATGGATGAGGTTCCCTCTCAGTCATCTTCTTTTGAGGCTCAACAGGCACCTGGGTTTAGAGGCATAAAAAGCTGCAGTGGCCCCTCAGTGCCTTTTTCAGGCCTGAAGATTTGCTGATGCCATTTTACGACATTTACTGCATTATCTTCCCTGTTGACTGTGCTCTAAAAGTGCTTTAGAGTGAATTGTAAATCATCAGTAAATGCAAGCCATTTTCTTCCCATAGGGCTTGTAGGTGAAAAAGAAATACTGGTATCACAGTCTCAGCAATAGCCAGTTTGCCAGACCACCAGTTTAGTTTGCCTAAGCAAGAGCTACTGATTGATTTGTTGGCACACTGGAAAAGATCAATAGAGAAGTGGTAAAAGGTTTAGTGCTATTGTAAGAACTGTTCAATATTAATAATTAGCTGCAGTTCCAGTGTAGCCATTAAAATGGCACCAACCCTGAGAATAAATGCCAAACAAACTAAAACTCTATTCATGCAGCTCTGAAATACCAGATACACAAATGTGCAGTGCACCTTGAGTTGCAGCAACTTAACTCGTTCAACACTTGCTGCAGAAATAATACATACGTAAAATAAGAAAAGTAGGTGGTCCTTGCCAACAAAACCTAAGTCCATTCATGACTTGATGATTGGGTGGTTTTTTTTTATTTTCTAAGTCACCAGAGTGCATGAAACTTTGTATTTCACAGTGTGTTCAGAAAAAAAAAATTATTTTTTTTCTAATTATGGGTATAAATCTTCACCAGCTTGAATGTACTCTTAACTATTGCAAAGCACATGTGAAAAAGTTTGCATTCATGTCAGTATTGTTCTACTGGTTTTATTAGGATTCCCCCCTCCTTTAATACTGCACCATACATGGTAACTTTAGAAACTTTTCACCGTACTGAATTAGCTTTAAATGTGTTGCTACATTTTAGTTTCCTAGCAGCTGTAAAATAGCTATTTTGTGTTTATTTGATATAGAATTGTAAAAACTGCATTTATTTATACAGAGGCATTTATAATACTTATTTTACAAATGTTCTTATATTCTGAATAAATTTCTAATGCTGTTTCTTTGCCTTGGGAGTTGTTTTACCATAACTTATCCTGTTGTTGAATGGCACTGCCTATAGGTATCCTGGACACAAAAGTACCTCATCTCCAAGGTAAGCTACTGAGGGATACGGTCTGACATTGTCAGGGAAGTTCCCATAACAGAGCCATGAAAAGTTGGTAAGAATTCAGTGGAGATGTGACATTACAATAGTACTTCCACAAACCCTCTTCAGCTTCAGTGAATGCTTTACAGAAACAAAAGGGCACATGTGAAACTGTTTCCATGCATCCAGTTCTTTTATTAACAAGGTATATAGATGAGAATAAAAGAGAAAAAAAAACCCCAATCCTCAATATTTCATAAATATTCTAAATATTCTAGAAGCAGTGATTTAAGTTCACATAATTCTTTTCTCCAGTATATCCAACACCTTTTTAATTCTTTTTAATTTGCTTTTTCTTTCCACTGTGTTGAATGGACTCCTTACCCACATTTGCAACTGACCTTAAAAAGTAATACTTCTATTCCGGGCTCTGTGTAGAATCACTGATGCTGACTGGCTTAAGGCAACACTTAAACATTCTACAGTGAAAGAATAACCTGCACCAGCAGCACAGGCTTTACATTTCACAACGACCAGCAATCTTTATATTCATACTTCAGTAAGTTTATTTATAAAGTGATTTAATTTTACAGAGAAAAAATAACAATATAGAAGAAAATGTCAACTTACTCTCTTAAATGGTGTGCTTCAGTTTCTGAATCAATTTGTAACAAAATCACAATCATCAATACAGCAGATGTTACAGATAGTTAAAGACTTTATTTAATACAAGTTAACTAATTTCATCAGAAGAACATAATGGAAATTGAAAAAAATCCGTAATTATTTTAACCTTATTAACTGTACATACTTTCTACTTAATTAGCACTGATGTGCCACTTACATACGAGTGAGGAAAACAGATCAAGTTCTTGAGCTTTAAACAAAGAGGAGGAAGACATAACCCTTCATGCATGAGCCATAATAATAAAATACTGGCTCCCCGTTTTCTGCTAGGCATGCAGTGCTGCCCTGAAAACTCTTATCTTTTGGAAGCAATACCCAAGTCAGCCTGGATGTCCTGCATTATGCCAGAATTAATGGACAACCTCCCACCTTCTTCTGTGAAGTCTGTTTTGCTTTTTAATGTTAAAAGTGCCTTGGAAACGCAGCCAAACTGCTCCTCAGGGATGAAACACAGCATCCACATACTGCAGTGCCATGCAGACATCCTCACTAAAAGATCCTGGTGCGAGTACAGGTATGAGAAGTTGCTGGGAGCTCTTAATCATGCAGTTTTGCATACTTTTTCTGCGCAACAAAACTATGCACCCAACCAGCAAGATACAAATAGTTCATCTCCACAGTTCAGTAATTTTCATCAAACATGCTTAAAAAAAATTTGCCAAGTTTGTTCTCCACGTTGGAATTGTGTCATAGAGAACTGTATTTTCAGGATCTGTATTCTTAAAAAGCTACAAATGCCTTGTTTTAAAATGATTAATGCTCCAGGAGCTGTAATCATTTTCTTAAAGGCACTGAACAAGACGCCAGTTCTTCTGATCAACAATATAAATGCTTAAAAATGATAAAATACTTTGTTTTCAGTAAAATTCTTAGTGACCTATTCAAATTTAAACATTCTGTATTCTATGAAATGTTAGTAATTACTTAAAAGGAAGCTTTCTTCTTTTTCTTGCAAGAATTAAAGGAGGACTTGAAGACACTTCGACTTCCCAGAAGCATCCCAGAGCTGGGAACAATTTACAGAGAAGGGTTTCTGAAAAGCTGAATCTGTACAAAAAGTCACTTAACCTAACAGTTTCAATTAAAAGACAAGTTAAAACTCAGGCATTTAATTTTAAACTACCACTACTAATCTGGAATCTCCCATGATCTTGAATATAGCCATTGTCATTGTTACCTATGTTGTCTTCCTTTTAAGTTCATAATATACATGAAAAAGTGAAATGCACACAGAGCACAAATCCTACTGCATCTATCAGTGCTTACATACAGGATTAAGAACAGTGCAAATACTAGCATTTAGCCTACTTTCATTCTTGAACTACACTATTGCTATAAACGCATAAGAACAAAAACCTATTATGGAAGAATAGTGACAATTCCAAGTCTAATTTATGTAAAAGCACCTTCAGTTAGTTTGTAGAAATTTACCATATCTTAAATAATTTTGGTCGTTTCAAAAGCTAAAATATCGTAATAACAAAAACAATTTGAAATTATGAAGTCATGTATAAGCACCAGATTATTTAACATTTACAGTGCAAGACTTAAAATCGGCTTATTTACAGAAATTAAATCAACAGGAGAGACTATTCTACCAATTCTCAATAATTATGAGCTTCCTAACACATTTAAGAGTATAACCTCCTAACTTAAAACATGAAGGCACCTGACTTTACATCTGGAAGAAAAACCTGTTGCTCAGAATTTATTAAAAAAAACTAGGTATCTGAGGATTAAGAACCCCCCTGACCCCACAACTGGGCAGCCAGTCACCCATGGAGCAGCAGTGCTGTCTTGCACGACAGGATATTAGAGCTTGGATTTTTAATGTGGACTCTTGGTCTTCACACCAGAATGACATGAGTGCAAAAGCAAATCTACTACAGTAAGTAAAGGCTGGGAAAAATAACTTTTTATCTGAAATTACAAACTGAGAGCAAGTATGTTAGCAATAGCCAGACTCAAAGCCTCCCTTATTTTTAAAGGGAACTGTTAAATCTATAACAGCACAGGCAGGTGAAGGAAAAACAGAGTAAGTATTGTTCTCAAATCACCAAATTAATTCAGGAAGTCTGGAGCATAGCACAGAAGCCTGGAACAGAGACTAGGCCCAACATTTAATTAGAAACTATTTATGGTAGTTTGGTCTAAAGAATTTACGTTATGTTTAAAAAAAATACTCTGATTGTGCAATAAATAAAGCCATTTCCCCTCTTCTTCCCATAACCACTGCTGCCAGACTTCAAACTGTGTAAGACACAGCCACGTCCAAAACCTGGATGATGGATGTACATCAAGGAGTTGAAGTTTGTAGTACTTCAGCACAGAACACGTGTCAGTCAATTGGGCAGGCCACTCTCCAGTGTGAGGCCAAAGTATAGCACGTTCTGTGACGGAGAGATGCTAAAAACCTCATGCTAAAGCAGGGAGTTTATGTAGTCCTAGAAACTGCAAACTAATACTAGCTTCCCAGCACTACACATCTGTAGGGGTTTTTTGTTAAATGTTCGTTTATTCCACAAGTTCTTCAGTTTCAAGAACACTGACTGACCATTATCAGAATAACCCCTAACATGCAAGCATTCTCAAATTGACATAATCTGTTTTCAAGTACCTTGACACCAGCTCTCGAGTCCGACATGCAAACAGTTACTTGTTTCTCTATGTCTGGCTCCCATAAAGCAAAAACTCACAGAACTAAAGCCTAGACCTCACTTGCTATTTCTTCACTGTTGTATGGAAGATAATGTAAACAGTACTTCTAAACTTAGAAATACAATTATAAAAGGATGGTGAAACAACATAATGAAAGTAAACAAATGTTCACAGTGCAGGGCACCATGGAACCCACTGGGTAGATCACATGCCACCACACTTACATAATTTTAGAAAACCTTACTGAAAAAGCAGAAAGCAATGCTACTACAAGAAATGGTACCGTTATACAAAGAAGTAAGTTATTGCATATTTATCACATTTATTTGCAACTCACATTAAGGCCAGATTTACTAAAATCATGACATGTATAAGCCCCACTTCAGGTTGCTTAATGAAGCAACCAGTGTCTCTTATAGTGAGCCAACCTTTCACTAAGAAGAAAAAAATGACACAGTAAACAGAGGGCAGCCAGCATCTCCTATTCATAGGATGTGCTTCCATTATTCTAAAGAATTCCTCTTGTCTGGGACAGGACTTCCCAAACACGTGACATATGCTCCAAGTTCACTGTTTCATCAACATCCCCATTATTTCACAGAGTCATAAACGAACTGTAACTAATGTATCTGAAAAGTCAACTTATTTATAAAAAGATTTCCACAGCCTGGTATTTAATTACGCCTTAGGAGAGTCCTATTAACTCCACAGGCAGTAGCAGCCTCAGGATACGAATCCAAACTTCTGCCTCACCATGAGTAAAGGCACTTTTGCTGGGAAAGCAACTAAAGAAGCACTAAAGAAGTAACTAAAGATTAGTTTTCACCTGAAGCTGAGTAACATAACCTCCTTCAGCATTATCCCACCTTCTCAATTACTTTTCTGTATCATTTACTGCTTTGAACAGCCTTTGGATACTTCTTAAAAAAAAAAAAAGAGTCAAAGCTAGATTGAGCTATTTCACAATTTGGTCTTGAAAAAACAAAGCCCTCAGAACCCTTGTCCTCCAGAAGGAGGAAATGCTGTAGTCCCTTTCTCCTGTTCAATGACATAGAAGTGGAGCACTCTCATGGCCAAATTATTACAGCATTAGAGTTCCAAATCATCTGGTACCAGGGCAGGCGAATAAACGAGGAAAAAGTTCTAAAGCTATTTCTGAGAAAAAGCACTAGGTAACAGATCAGGTGGGGTAGATGAAGTAGGGTAGTTGAAGGAAGACCAGGATTTTGGTTTTGGATGATGCATGAGTTGCATAAAAACTCAGTGCACGAGCATACACTACAAGGGTTTAGTTCATTCAACCTATGCAATTACCAAATAATCACCTCTGTTCTAGAGAAAAGTCAATTTTAAAATCTGGAACATGCTTGCTATCACAAGCTGCTGTGACATTTCAGTGCATTTCTCTCAACTGCAGAGCACATGCTCGAAACCCATTAACTTGAAGGTGATGTAACCATTCATCACCTCAGCTATGTGTTTTTGTCCCTCCCCTCCACACCCACCCCATCTTTGACGTTTTTCCCGAGAAAGCACTGTAGCTGAAAATGACTGAGGCTAGATAATTTAAATGCTAACTGCAAGTGCAATTCAATACTACTGGATATATACAGAGCAAATACACTACACAAGAGATCTGAGGACAACAGCACAAAATACAATACTGAACACCCTTGGAATAGTTATTGGAAGCCTGATTAAGCTGTTCAGTGTCACACAATGTCTCTATTATCCATGCACCTGCCATCCTCCTCAGCAAGATCTATTTATATTCAGTATAAATTCTACACAAGTAACCTCTCACAGACAGCGTTTAAGCTTTTCTTCTTTTGAAAGCAGCTGCAACTAGGGTAACACAGAACGTTGTAGCTTCTTCTCATGCAGCTGGGGACAGTGCACAAGAGTTGAAGTTGGACACTTTGAAGGACTAAGTTCTACCCAGTTTGTGTATCATTTCCAAAGACCAAGGAAGAGTAGGTACAAGAAGTCGACAAGTTATAGATTTGACTCCAAGTACTAGTGATTGCCAGCCAACAGAACCTATTAGTGTGAAGGAGGGAAGGTATTTTGGGCAAGCAACCAGTACAGAGAAAGGATAGCAGGCTGAGGCTACGTTTGAAATGTGCAACTCGGTTTCAAAATCACTAGATCAGAGGACTCCTCTGAGAATTAGTTTCATTGCCACTGTGTAATATTGCAATTTACTACAAAATAATGACTAACAAGTCCAATAATTTACATCAGAGCAGTTAAAAGTTTAGCAAGCTGGTATACTCCAAGAGTTAAAAAAAAAAAGTCAATGACATTCTAAAAAAACACACAGCAACTTAAAATAAAAAGTAGAAAAACCCTCAAAAAATAAAACACAAGTTAAATGAATGCCCTCTAATGCACAGCTAGGAATACATGAACTGAACACTGGAAAGTTACTTTTGTGGACAAAGGCTATACTGCATTTAAAGTGCAACATTTGTCTATGCCACTCCCATACTGCAAAGAGAACAAACCCTTCCAAACCACCAGTCAGTCCCTGCATTGCATTTAAAAACAAACGAACAAAACAAAACAAAAAAAAATCTCCTGAGAAAGAGTAAGGCTGGATAAGAACCCCTCTCCATCGCAATGGACAAGTCTGATTTTTGTAACTAGGAGGTTTGCTGTCAGAGGTCAAAACTTCTCATTATGGCATCATAGTCAAACTTAAAACTCAAGAAAGCTCTTGATGAAAGAGCAAACTGGTAATGCTCATTGCATGCCATAGAATGTCCCTCTACATGTTCTGGCAGTGGGTCTTCACTGGAGCAACACATCTCATATGCTGCTTCTGCTTAAACAGAAAAAAAAAAAGTAACAGATTTTAAACAGGTTATAAATCAATAAAAGTGTCTATTAAAAGCCATACCTCAAATGTATAGTCAATTAATATTTACAACAAAACCTGTATATTTGGTCATAAACAGAAAATAACTCAAACAACAATATTTACAATTTATTTAGTGGCTAGAATAAATCTTAAAAGTCACTGCAACCTGGGAACACTGTCAATGGCCAGTTTTACCCATGTAATACTGTTTCACCAGTCATTTCTCAATAAGGAGGAAAGAAATATGGCACTATTTTCTGAGCAGTAAGTAAAAATCTGTGTGCACTCTCCTGCAGCTTATTACTAGCAGGATAGAAAGCCTAGAACCAACATTCAGATATCAGCACTGTTGACTCAGATGTTATTTTCCTAAACCAGCTTTCAGCTAGTTTTTATTCAGACACCTGCTATAATCAGACATTCTTAATAATTAAGAAGAATTGCAAAATCAACACGAAATAGTGTACCTTTCATTAAAAAAAAATCCATAAAAACAACAAAAAATCCATACTTGCCTGTTTCAAAGTTATCTTGCAGTCTTCTTGGATTAAGCTTTTTTTCACATTTCTAGTCAAGAGAATGACCATACATTACTCACTTGATAAAGAAATGGCGTTGTATTTCTTAGGAGTATAGTTTAAATATCAGCTAAGAGCCATACTAGTTATATTTGCTTTGACACACCTCTCCATGTGTGAATTATTTTACTTCTAACTCAGCATGAATTCTGTCACGTTACTTTAGCAAGCATGCTACAAGTCTGCAAGCCTTTCAGAACCACACAACATTTTAACAGTCAACAAACCATTTTTAAGAAGTTTTAGGGGAAAATTTTGAGTGCTTTCTAACTGTTTTAAGGTGGAAGGGTCTTGCATATATGACGGTGTGGAACCAAAGGTGCACATGTATAGGGCCATTCTTCAATTGCCTTGTACGGAAAAAAAGCGAGAGGAATGTATTTGTAAACATGCTGCTGTTCCCAACTAAATTAACATGCTTCAGAGACACAAACTTATACTCTCCAGGGAAGAGTTTTTTAGCCCCAGATGTGCTGCTGTAAGTACACTAAACAGAAAAAAATATGGCCCTTCGTATTTCCTGCAAATGGAGAGTTCTCTGGCTTTCAAATTGTATCAGAACATTATCAGTGGGACACAAATATTTAAACTTCAAAAGATTGACAATCATAAAAATGCAAATGAAATAGAAATACAAAGTACCTAGAAAAGTAAAGAGCCTGCAAAGTAACTGTGGTCTATTAACAGTTCCACTTGTTTCCATGAAGATCCTACAGATTACCCAGGCAGGTTTTTAATACCCATCCAAATCTGTGAGCAGTCAATTCTTTGACTTTTCATTCTTTTACTCTCAGTCTCAAACACAACTAACCATTTCTTGCTACAGTAAGGATTTTACAGCATGAGAGTTTATAGTTTCTGCACATTAATGTGAACAATAGACAAAAGGCAATAACCACTTGACAGAATGGCAAGAATTCAGCTTACAGTCTGTAAACAAGAAAAACTAAAGCCAGCTGAGCTGTATAGAGAACTGGGCTCACTGCTGCACAAGGGACAGCAAAGTAGAACTGAAGAGCCATAAAGAACCAGGAATCAAAACCACATTCTCTTAAAAAAAGGGAACACAACTCAGTGAGCCTTCTCCCAGTCAGCAGAACTGTGGGGACAAATACAATTAGTTACTGCTAGAGAAAGCAATAAACCAAGAATATTATACTCGAATTTGCAAGCTGCTGTAATTCTACTGTATGATTAAAAAATTACATGACATTCTGGTGCCCATGCCAAGCCTGCATCTCAACATTTTTGCTAGAGAGAAGGGAAATGATAAGCATATGCATTACCACTTTCTAGTGCTGCATAGAAAAACCCCATGCTTGCAATAGTACATGAATAAGTAAGTCATGTATTACCCAGAGTCATTACTACACACTGCAGTAGGCTATTACAGGAACCTGGAAAGCTGAAGGATTTTGTACTGAAACAACTGACGAATTGCCAGCAGCTAAAATGACTTACTTCCAAAATGCACACTTTGTAATTTAGTATGCCTGTCTGTATGCACGCAAAGTAAGAAATGTCATACATCTACAAATACATATCCAATACTTGGATCAAATATACTTTTGATTAAGATATGGACTGTATTTTCTTTCAGCAGGACATTGGCCAGGACGTTTATTATGCGTTACTGGAACCTGTTAATGAGACAGCTATGGCAAGTTGCTTACCAACGTATGGTTTTGCTTAACTGCTTGACTGTGGACTCCATTTGTTCGCTTCTTTTGGCTGGAAGTGTCTTGATATTGCTTTCTGCCATTGCTCCTCAAGTTCTGACTCTGCTATTAAGTCCAAAATTAGTAGAGAGAAGAGTCTAAATGGCAGCATTGAACATCTTTGCACTAACATTTTCTAATTACTAGCTAAAACTTCCCTCAAAAAATTTCAAAACATGTAAACAGTTTCTTTTGTAGACAAAGTGAAGCACATTAAAATTAACCAAACACACACTCAAGTCACAGTCATCAGCTGTTACTCTGTCTCTCTTGCACTATTACAGAATTATTACGGAATAAATACAGTTCAGTGAGTTCCATGCACTCGTATGTACTAGGGTTACCCAAAATATTTCAAAATGGTGTATGGAAGACATAAAAATGGCAAGTAGTAATTACTATCTATACCTGAAACAACACAACAATTATCTGATATCTACCACGTCTAAACCAAGACAAATCTGAGAATTCCCGAGAGTATTCCCCTACCCTATGTTTCTACTTTTGCATCCTGTAGTGATAAAATTCACTATTTTCATTCTAGAGAAGAACTCTTATGAACAAATACACCTGTTTTAAACAGTCCAGATGCACATGTTTACCTAAGAAACGACCTACCTTTACTTTCAAAACTTCAGACGCCTCAGGATGATTGTATGGCTTCTGTGGCTGTTTTGGCTTCACAGACTGGTCTCCTGAAAAGCCATCTGTGAGCACCTGCTGACTACAGCGAAGTTTGGATCTAGTACAGAAAAACAAAGAGTTTACAACACAACTTCAAACCCACAGACAGCAGAAGAAAAATATGAAAGAATTTTCTGCTTTTTGAGAACAACCTGGAAGACAAGCTTAAGTAACCTCATATGGAAACTCTAATAATGCTCAGTGCACTTACCCAACTTTACTTTGCCTGCTGGTAGAAAACCTCTGTTCTCTATACACAAAAGGCCAGGTCCGCATTAGTATTTGTCCTGCTGTTCTCAGTGTTGGTGCTGACCTGACATGAATTATTGGAGCTTTCTCCTAGACACTAGAGGTTTTAAAGTTTGCTCTATCACTTTTCACTCAGCTGAATCTAAAGCCAGCAGCACTTGTTCCCCTACTGATCCCCACAGGTTCTGTCCAGCTAGCTACTTCTGACATTAATTTACAGTCCTAGTTCAGAGAGTCCTATTTTTCCCCAAAAGCACTGAACGTTATCTACTTATTTTAGCTTCTGGGGTTTTTTATTCCAATAAGCAAGACTCAAGAAATTATCTCAGTTCAACACCATGTATCACATTATTAAGTTCTCATCCTATTTACAGTCCTATGAGATAAGGCTGCACTTTTATTTTTTTTTTTTATTAACCCATTCTATTACGAACATGAATACTCAGGAGAAAGAGAAAGGACAGGCAGCTTTGGATGACCAATGTTTTATAGAAAGGATATAGAGGTGTTAAACTGACCTGGTTCTTACCTAGCTTTTTCCAAGTTGGGCTTAGACGGTGTGCTCCCTGCAGACGAAAAACCATAATCACTATCTGAGGAATCTCCATTCCTTCGGGAAATCCATTCCCTCAATGGCCTGCGAGGCAGAAGTACAACAAGATCTACTTACTAAAACAAATCTAAAGAATTAGAGTTATCTGAAAGACCCTGGGCTAGCATTTCCCTCATCTCAAACATACCTGATGAAGGGAATTGCCATAAAAAATTTGTTAGGTGCCAAACCCAGCTTGGACTTTGGAGTCATGTCATTCCTGTGGCATGGTAATTTGCTGATGGAAAACCACTCAATATTCTAGAAAAACAAGAAATCAAATCAAAATACACACGATTGTAGCCATACAGAATGTTACAAATGTGTATCAGTGACAATTACTTCCCTTAATTAAAAAATTACCATGGAATACTTAAATTAACCAGCATTAAATCAACGTTTTCACAAAAAGTTAATTAACAATGGGGTCATTCTTCTGACTGCCACTACAACGTAGGAGATGGTACAGCACATACTCATTGCAAGATATCACACCTAAAATACGAATGGTATTAATCAACAACTAAATTCTGTGTAAGACTTTCACAAACAAACCAGTCAAATCACTGGACGCAGAATACCATAAATAAAGGTAGAGGCTTTAAGTAGCTTTCAAAACCATTACTATTTTTGCTACTTGCACCTAAAATGCTGTCAATACTAGAATACCTATACTAGCTCAAAAATTAACTGAAAGAAAGGTATTTAGTTTGAGAATAAGTTTCAGGTTTTGTTAGAAAAGAAAAAAAAACAAGTAAAGGATAGGATTTGTGTTACAGTTTATATGTTGTAGTTTCAACTATTATAATTGTATACTTTGTACAGTGGGGAATGAAATTAGGAATTCTGACTACACACGGTGTAGGAGAACCCACATGAGACTTCCTATTGCAGAATCTAGCCCCAAAACCCCAGGTCCAGATAAGATGCACTTTATGAAAATAAGTTACAAACTGAACAAGTTTTCAGTGTATTCCTACAGGGAATACAAAAAGGCATGACCAGTTGTATTAGATCAGGTGAAGACAATGCTAAAAAACTCTTGTCATCACAAGAACTCTTCATCATTCCCA
>VWZG01003649.1:0-12660 GCA_013396735.1 Grallaria varia
ATACCCACCACCCCCGCCACCACTACTGGCCCTAGCACCAGTATTCCCCCTAGTGAACCTTTCTTCACCACATTTCCCTCTTCCAGTTTTACTACTCCATGTTTCTGCAAGATCGGTGATGCTATTTTTTCACCTGGTTAGTTTTCCTTTGTTTAAGAGAATATATTTCGTATTTTGCACTTTGCTTTTATTTTGTGTGGACTTAATTTTTTTTTATTCATTACCTTTAATAAGTTTTATTTTTCAGTTTTCTATTGTTTTGTTAGGTTTTTTCCTTGATTTTAATCTTTTTTTCATTAGTACTTTTTCTCTTTTTCTACAGGTGACATGATTTACAACAGAATGGATAGTGATGGATGTAGATTTTATGCCATCTGTAGCCCAGCATGTACTATTGAGCGACACACTGTCCCTTGTAATGTCACTACTCCTGTAGCCACTACTTCTTCTGAGTGGTCTACCACAACATCAGTTCCTCTGCCAAGCACTACTACAAGTTACCATTTTCACGGCTGCGTTTCTACTACTTACCCTCCTCTACAAGTATGCAATTTCTGAGTTATTTTATGACTTTTGAAATATTATCATTGTTTGGGTTATACCAGAATGGAACAGCTTGTAGTCTTTAAAACTTACATGGGCAGCTTGTAGTATTTATTTTACTAATGAGGTGCAAAATACATGACATAAGTTTGCGTTTGCCTTTTTTTATGATTTCAGGTTTTTATACTGTTAAAGCAAGTCACCTAATTATTTTCTAATTACTTTAGTGCTAGTAGAACACTGATGCATTGCATCAATAACAAGATCTCCTCCGTAACAGAGTGAGTTTTCTTGTGCATCTTCTTTTTTCACTTAACAGACACATTTAAGCTACTATGGAGTCTTTTATCTCTTTCCGTTCTCCTGCCCTCTTACTTTTTCTTCTGTACACCTTTTGGGTTTTTTCCTATTGCAGTGGTCTGTGCTGACAGTGAAGTGCAGTATACATAGTTACTATAAAGGACATCAGTTCCTTTAACCCAAGACTTATCCCCCTAAACTCCAACAGAGCTCCTCATGCAGAAGAAACACTTGTAATTAGGGTTCCCACCTCCTTTTAGCATTATAGAACTTAATCAGGTAGAATATTTGCAATCTTTTACTATCAGTGAAGATCTTCACTTTAGTCTTTGCTTTAGAATTAGTAAAGGTTATACCAGTTTGCCAACTATTGCAACAAGAATTTTTTATTCTTTTTGCAGCCTGGAGAAAGTTTCAAATTATCCAACTGTACAGAAGTCATCTGTAAGGGAGACAATGACATAGAAGTAGTACCAACGCACTGCCCACCTGTAAAGGAAATTACCTGTGCAAACAAATATCCTGCAGTCCTTGTACCTGATGAAAATGGCTGTTGTTATCGATATGAGTGTCAATGTAAGCACCAGTAGATTATGGAATAACACTTTTTGAAAAAAAAAACCAAAGCTTTGCAGGGATTATATGGGAATTTTCTTTCCTTAGGGTTGCTCTGTAAATTGCAGCATTGTCATTTCAGTTTCTCAGTTCTTTCTTCCACATTAATTCTCATCCTAATCTTCCAAATATTTTCTCCATACCAGGTGTGTGTAGCGGTTGGGGTGATCCTCATTACATTACATTTGATGGAATCTACTATACTTTCCTTGAAAACTGCACTTACGTCCTGGTGCAACAGATTGTCCCTAAATATGACAACTTCCGTGTTTACGTTGACAATTATTACTGCGATGCAGAAGATGGACTCTCCTGCCCTAAATCCATTATTATTTTCTACAAATCTGCAGAAGTGGTGTTGACTCGGAAACTCATGAGTGGTGTTATGACCAACGTGGTAAAATACTTTTATTTTCTCTAATTTTGCAAAAAAGATGTAAGGTCTGTAAGCCTTACTAATGCTGATTTGAGATACAGCCTGTGAGAATATATCATGGAGGTGATGAAGGCAGAGGGTCTTGTTGGGGGCGAGGGAAAGATTGCACTGTATTCTAATAACAAAATGTCATAAACAGCTTAGCATTATGCAGATACATACGTATTATGTATGTTTACACATAAATAACACTTGGAAACAGACTAATAGAGCTGATAGAGAAGACACAAAGAATGCTCACACTGGTGCTTCCTGCATACTTCATGAAAACTGGCACATTGTGCCTCACTTACGCAAAAAAACCCCAGATAATGAAGAAACACAAATGCAAGTCACTAGTGTGATTCCTTTCTCAGGATGAATATGGGTATGTATCATTTGTCTGCTGGATGACGAGGGACTGCTTTCTCTGCATAGGGAACTTCAGGTGCCAAACAGAGCCCTGACATGGCTCTCCCTCCAATTTCCTACTGGGAAGAGTGGTATAGCTGAAGAAAACTGATTACCTGGAGTCTCACCCACACTATCCTGAACACGTGCTGGCAAGCCAGGGAAGGTGAAAAGCCAACCCCACTCTTACGTTGGGGAATCTATTAGTTGATTACAGGAAGCAAAGAAGGGGAGGAAAAGTTTATCTCAGTAGGCACTCTCCCCTTACAGCGCAATGCCAAATTCTCAGTTAGAAAGGCATGCTGGTTCCAGTGATTCCCTGTGAAAGAAAACAGTAACTGACAGGTTTAACTCTAACTTTATCCCAATTCAGTGAGAAGAGGGTTGCAAAATAATTTCTGACAAAAAGCTATTAGGTAAATATGTTCACTTTCATTAGCTCATATAAGATACTGGCTGCAAACTAAAATGTTCCGGCCGACAAATAAGTATGACCACTACATGAAACTGACACCAGGCACATCTCACTTAATTGTGAATTCAGATAACTCCTCCGATGCCAATTAATGTCCTGTATAGGGACAGTGTGATTATCCAGCAAAATCATTGCACAATGGCAGAAATATTTCTTCAGCTAAAGAAAACTACCACTCATTTTCACAGGAAAAATATTTGCAATACACAAAATTGAGGGATACAAAGAAAATACTTGGATATAGAACACTGTGTGTTAGCACACAACCTATACAAACACAGTACACAGAGGGCACTTACATTATTATCACACTTTACCAACATAGAAGTACAAGCTGAGATATCAATGCAAATTTATGCTGTTATTGAGCTGCCAGTGGGTATAGGATGTGATGCACAACCATATGGAGTTATGCAAAAATTATGAAGATTAGGAAATATATTTAAAACAATCAGGCAGAAGCAGTGCTTATTCTGAAGTTGTGTTTTGTTGTTTGTTTGTTTGTTCGTTTTTCTTATCCTGCATTCAGATGTACTTCAACAAAAAGATTGTCAAACCAGGCTTCGAAAAAGATGGCATTTCTTTCTCCACTCTTGGCATCAATATGATTGTTGAAATAAAAGAGATTGGAGCAACCATTACCTTTAGCGGTCTAATTTTCTCTGTGAAACTCCCGTACAGCAAATTTGGCAACAACACTGAAGGACAGTGTGGTAAGATGGATGCACTCATTGGAGGTGGTATTCTTTCCCCACCTTACCATAGTTGTTCTCACCCACTCTGGCTATGCAGTCTCATGATTGACAGAAATTTTTTAAGAGCAGTAAAATGGAAATGGAAACAGTTCTGCTCTTCAACTTCTGTAGGATATAAAAAGCTCAATATTTCAGTAATCTGCATTTTTTTCTTTGGGGTTGGGATTTTAGACTTGCTTGTTTGTCTATAACGTAAATTAAAGTTCATATAACTGTAAAGAAAGTACAGCTTATGAAGCAAGGCACCATATGCATTTCATGAGCACATCACATCTGAACGTATCAGCACAGTAATTAATGCATTGCGCATTTCTGATGTGGCTTATGAGACTTACACAGCTTGTCTCTTCCAGGAACATGTACAAATAATAAAGCAGATGAATGTCGCTTACCAAGTGGTAAGATCATTTCTTCCTGTCCCCAAATGGCTCATCACTGGATTGTTGATGACAACAAGACATGCCATGGAGTACCAGTACCACCAGTTATAACCACACCTCCACCAAAGCCTCAATGCGAAACACCTCATCTCTGCAAACTTATCTTGAGCGAGTAAGAAAAAAAATGAACAAATTCATTCTTTCTAGACAAAAGTTCCAGTACCTTACAAGAAAAATAACAACTATAACCTTAGCATGTGGCAATAACTGAAATTACTTGCAAGCCAAAGGAGCAAGGAGAGGTGAAGTCAGAAGACAAGAGTGAGGGCAGGCACTAAACTCCATACTCTTGGTTTCAATACTACCAGAGTATGCTTAATAACTCTTAGTTATACTACTAAGCAAAGGCTTAACTCTAAATTTGGAGTGGGTTCAGTACAAATGATGAAGAACCTGGTTATCAAGCAGGTTCAGAAAGCAGACACAAACAACCATGAAGTGTCTTTCTTATTTTTTACATTTTATGTAAAACATGGAGCTCCAAAAGCACAAAGGTTTGTTTCCTGAAGTATTTCCTATACTTCTGTAGGCTGAAACCAGCTTTTTTTTTAAGCTGAGTCATTTATAAAGGCCCTCTTACATGTGCTTTCTGTAGCGTCTTATAAGTTTGGAGCTATTTTATGTGTGATTTTTCTATCTCTAGACTACATTTGTCATTCCTTTTTTCTCATCCTGGCGCAGTTTGCTTGTACGCTACATTTACGGTCTCAGATTGCTGAAAAGCTGTGTACACATGCAGAAACCCTATGGCCATTAACCTCTTCAGAAAAAAAAAGGAGCTTTGGATTTCCTAATCTTTCCTGAACCTACCTCCCAGCTTACCGGCTGTTCCTAGGGTTCTGTTTCTTCATAATAACTTCCTTTCTGAAGCACAAAGTCACATGCTATTGACTGGAAAGCGTTGTCTGACAGGAAAAGACTCTATGTGTTGGCTCATTAACACAGAAGGGGCTTTCTTTACTGTCTGCAGGATTTTTGCAGAATGTCACACTGTGATACCACCAGAGCCATTTTTCAAAGGCTGTGTTTTTGATGGATGTCGCATAGATGACGAATCCATGCAGTGTTCCAGTTTGGAGATATATGCTACGGAGTGCGCTTCTAGAGGTGTCTGCATTGACTGGAGAGGAAAGACCAACAATACATGTTGTAAGTACTGCAGAATTAAAAATGGGTGTGATAAATGGTAGAAGTAAGTTTTTTATTCAGTAAACACATCTTGTATCTAACACTTGGCTACTGCTGACAAAAATGCCGTGGGGTCCTTTCTCATAGAAGCTGCAGCTGAAAAAGGCAAAGGTGTAGTAATTTCTGTGGCAAAAATGCATCTACTGTCAATTTTTTATCTTCTTTTCTCTTTTTTTCATACAGCACTCAACTGTCCAGCAAGCTTGATATACAACCCTTGTGGGCCCATTAATCCCGTTACTTGCGACCAAAGGTATGGAAAGAAAAAAAAAGCTCATCCTGAAATAACTGCTTATATTTTTTTCTTTTTTTCTATTATTATCCATCTACTTTCCTTAGAAATTTGAGTTATTTAATAATGAAATATGTTGCAAATTTGGAAAATTTATTTAAGATTGATACATATCAATCAGCTCTATCAATATGTGCTTCTTGTTGCACTGCAGAAAGTGTAGATTTTTTTGTCTCTCTTTTATCTGACATGAGGACCTTCTGTGTATTCTGCTTTGTCTCCTGCTTCACTGCAAAACTGTTGTCCTTAAGTACATATATTCTTCCCAATTCTAGCTCTATTGAGCACCCTGGCTATGGAATAACTGAAGGCTGTTTCTGTCCTGAAGGACTGACACTCCTGCGTGCAGAGAGCAACATCTGTGTCCCTGAATGTTGTAAGTAATCTGTAGCTAGTTTGGGGAATTAAGAGAGATCAGGATTGCTAGGCAGGAGGCCTGAGTTCTACTGCTGTCTTTTACACGGTCAGGTCATTGGCAATCAGCCCCTTTAAGCTCCTTTAGCCTCCTCATCTAAAAATTGATTAATAATATAAATAATATCTTTTTTCATCATCCTTCCTTACATGACACCTACCAAGACAGTAGAACTCTACAGTCAGAACTAGTCTGCATATTCATTTCTTGTTACCTTTACCTTCACAGTTTTTTTGGTTGAAACTGCATGTATGTACTCCTTTATGTCAGTTTTCAGCGGTGCAAATCTCCGTTCGTTTGGTTGATTTTTTTTTTTCTTTTTCTTTTCAGCTTGCAGGGAGCCAAATGGTGAACTCAGATGGGTAAGTATCACAGTCAGTGTGGCTGAACGTCCACAAATGAACCAAGAGGATGTTTAGTGTTCTGCTAAACCAAAGCTTTGCTTAGGTTGGGGAAGACTTTAAAAGAAAACAAACATTTGAAAAAATAGTCTTAAAATAATGATTGCTAGAGTAGCCCTCAGAAATTTAACAGTAAGCAATGATACATTCTTTCAATAACCTCAGATACAGTCTCTTTTATTTACAGAAATCTGTCTTGCTAAAGTTACTATAAGTGAAGGGAGAGAAGGATAATAAATTTACCTGTTGCTGACAATGTTCACAGTCTTCATTCTTAGTTCCTCAGATGCATACAAATCTGCAATCTAAAGTGTAAATGAGTTTGTCATGTGATCATTTCATATTAAAAAATGCATGCAAAGCTCAATCACTTCTCCTTTAAAACTCCTGTATCCCTCATGCTGACACTACTAACAAACAGAGAGTGACAGCTTTGTGAACACACTCAGAACCTACAACGGCCTCCAGCATCTTCCCCTAGTAAGCTTCAGTTTGAGGGTCTCTTATAAAATCTAAAAATATGAAAAGGCTGGTATAATCAGGTATCACTGTACCCATGAATACATCAGCTAGAAGCACATAGAATCCCTTTGCTTTGAATTTACATATAATTGGGTTTTTTCTTTCCCTTGTGTCTGTTTTCTTTTTTATATAGCCAGGAGAAAAATGGACAAAAGATTGCCAGGAATGTGTCTGTGACAAAAATACTCTTAAGGTGCATTGTAGAAAACACCAATGTTCTCCGACACAGCAAGTGTTTTGTGATGAACCAGGTTACATGCCTGTTCAGATACAGATACCGGAAGATCCATGCTGTACTAGGACTGAGTGCTGTAAGCAGTCTTAATTCTTTATCACGGGGAATACACTATATTCAGTTTGGGAAACTACAGCAATCATTTTTCATTTTTTAAATACTTTGCATTGATGTAATAATGCTTTTCTCCCTCATACCACTTTTTAGAGCCTCCTTGCACACTAAATGCCTGAGGAAAACATATTGAAAGATTAAAAGGTTTTACGTAGTTAGACATAGAAAAGCAACTGGAAATCTTCTATAATTTCACATTGAAAAGTTTAATGCTGCCATAATCTGAAACAATATTCAAAAACTATTCAAAACATTTTGTTTCAAAAACCAGTATTAAGAAAATTATAGTAACTTAAAAAACCCTAGTCTTGAACACCTAAAAATTGCTCACAAAAGTTCCTGAACCACTGAGAGTCATCAGATATCCCAACTGGTATAAATTTCTCTTTGGAATTATCTCCTTCCAGCAATCACCACTCTGTTCTTTTCAGACAATGTTGTGGTTTAAAAATGTTATGGGAAAACCCATTCACTTTGAAAACACCCGGGGCATGTAGACTGAAATAGTCATTAAACTGTCTTATGTAAACAACGTCACATTTGCCCCATTGGAAAACTTCTGAAGTTCATGTCAAACAAAACTGCTTTCCTTTAAAAGTTCTGAGTTCATTGTTTTCTATATTCTCTTCCACAAAACAGACTGCAACACTAGCCTCTGCCCTGAGGTCACACCCCAGTGCTTAGAGGGACAGGAAGTAATCACAATAATGCAGCCTGGAAAATGCTGTCCTACCTTTGAATGCAGTAAGTAATGTTCACCTTCTTCATTTGTTATTTGCTGCTATATTTGTCTGTCTATGAATACAAAAACCTTATCATTATCTGCGTTATCTTATTGAGTCTTGTTGTGAATGAATATTTTAAGGTTGCTGCCACAAGCCTACAAAGCAGGAGGCTTTTCACAGAGTTCTGCCTCTTAAAAGTTACACCTCTATGACACCATCTTTCTTCTTTCTTTACAGGACAAGGCTGTGTGGTCAATGAAACATATTATGCAGTAAGTACACAGAGTAACTCACTGTAAAATACACCTTCACATAGGCCACAATGCACTTGTTTTGAGAGACCCGTCATGGTCCATATTCTGCAGAAAGGCCTGAGAGAAAATATTATTCATTATTTAATCAAGATTAGCATATCAGCATCTGTAAGAGCAAAAGCATCTTCTGATCTCCTTTATGCTTTAGTAGAATTTAATTCCAATACTGATATTACCAAACCAGAACCGCTGCTCAAATAAAACAATCAAAATTTTATTTATGGGTAGCTTAGCCTATACACAGTTCATCTTTGCGTTGTCTGTGACATACGTATACAGAGCAACTACTGACTAATACTGAGTAATAATGACTTTTTTTTTTTTTTTCCCTGACTCCCCCTAGCCTGGAGCAGTCATTCCATCAGGCCCCTGTGAAGAATGCACCTGCTCAAAATTCTCTCGCTGGAGGCCTCACCATGCTGTCAAGTGCAAGCCTGTTATCTGTGACACATACTGTCCGCTGGTGAGTGCTATTTTGCTGCCAGAAATTCCTTCCCCACTCATCTCAACCACCCACCAGTTAAGGTCAGTGACCTGACCTGATGTCTCTTCCTCTCTATTTCTTTCCAAACAGGGTTTTAAGTACACCGTGGAACCGGGACAGTGCTGCGGCATGTGCAAGGCAGAGGCTTGTGTAGTGACGGTGGGAGACAACGTTACACACGTGCTCTATGTAATTATCACTGCTTTAATTCACTTTTGGGGAACACTGCTACTCTTTTCATTCTTTTCTCTCCTTGTATTTGTCACATTTATTTCCTGCATCTTTTCTCACATGAGACAAAGGCATATTCAGCATGGGAGTGGACTGTCTCCATGCTGTTTAAAGAGGACCTTATGCCATGAAACTCCACCTCTAAGACTTCTGGAAGAAACTGTGATATCAAACAATGGCTTTCAGAAATAAACAGAAACATAGATAGGTGAAAGCAATGGGTCCTTATTTGCCTGTAGCACCCATTTGCTCAAAGGATAATTTCATCTGTGGAGGCAGTTTTCAGCTCCAAACAGCCAAGCTTAAGTTGAGCTTTATGACAGGATGAGTCAGTGAAGCCATCAGAAATTCTTCTGTGTGTCTGAATGGACATACCCATAAATTCTCATGACAAGACCACTGAAACACAAATTATTCTTTCCAAATGAGTCCACATACTTACCATGTTCACACAAAAAGTTCATCTATATTAGATAAAAATAGAACCTCTTCACTTGGCTAATGAAAAACACCTGTAGCAGTATGAAATTCAAGGAAATTGTTCAGAATACTCAAGCTGCTGTACATAGCAATGATAAGACATTGGTGGGGTTTTTTTGTTTGTTTGTTTTGTTTATATATCAGAAGATTTTTATTCATTTTTATTTTCTTATTACTTTCAGGAAGGAGAATACTGGAACCCACCTGGTGATAAATGTACCACTTACACATGCGAAAAACATGCTGACCAGTTCATTCAAGTCATTAGACAGACAAGCTGTCCTGCCTTTAACCCTGATGAGTGTGATGCAGTAAGTACTGTTCTAACAGTTCTCATATTTGAAAAGATTGCAGTGGCCAACAGAAGGATCATGCTGTCCAAGGAAAATACTTAGCAGAAGCATCATACAGGAAGCAGCTCTCTGAATTTGGTGCCCATCAAATTTTATTTCAGAAAAGCAAGTCAAAATTAAAATGGGTAACATATCAATCCTCATTGAGAATTGGGCAGTAGAGATAAAGGTACAGCATAATGTTTTAGGTTCCTAAAAGTGTGAGGTGACATAGATGTAAAAATCTTATTAAAAATAATTGTGGATTTATTCCTAAATTATTTAAGATTATAAATTCTATTTTTTTTGGGGGGGGGGAGTTTTTTAGAATTCACCAATTGAAAGGAAAGGTGAAAGAAAATAAGCTACTTCAGTACACAACATCAAAGATTAGAACTAGCCCCACATCTCTGGCAAGTCAGTTATTTCATTCATTCTGTTACCCTGTCTGACATAATCCTTCACCTGTACTGACTTTGGTCACTCAGTATTTTGACCTGCATTTGCTACTAGCTTTGTTGCTGAAATTTTACTACTGAACTGTGATGACAATAGAGCAGCTCTCATCCTCCTCCATTTCAGCTTTCAAAGAACTCTTGTTAATATTTTAGTAGTTATGTGCCCTTAATAGTTAGCCGTGCTTGAAATTAGATTCCACGTCAATAGAAAAAAAACAAACCCTGCTGGTGCCAGAGAAACTTAGGAAACAGGGAAAGTCTGCTTTAGTATGCAGATATGAAACCTGAGTTATCTTTTTATGTTTTCCCACTAAAGAATGACATCAAGATATCTGACGATGGTTGCTGTATGGAATGCCAAAAACCACTAAAGCGTAAGTAATGATAATTTTTGTTAAGAGTAAGTAATGATAATGTGTGCTTTATTAGATATATTAGCCTATCTTGGACAGATCAAATTTGGGATCATTGTTTCATACCAGGGTGATAAAGGAAACAGGTGGGAAAAGAAAGGAACAGAATGTTCCCAGCATGCATTTTTAGGGCCTAGGGAAGACTGATGTGGTGAACTTTCCCATCCCGTACTGTTAGTCAGCTTCTTCTGTGAGAGGGCAAGGACTGTGACCAACCCCCAGTTTCCACAGACACACTCTTTAAGGAAGACAGGGAAGCCAGCCCTGAGAGGAGGATGTGCATTGAGCAGTTCCCAGTGTACTGCTGTTTACTTCTGCATCCTGCACCAAAGTCGCATAAGAAAAAGGGAAAATTTCACCTGTTTGACAACACAGAGAGCAAGGGTCTTCATTTGGTCCTTAGCAACTGAAAGAAAAATGCACTGTGACTTAATTTCCTATTTCAGCTCCATCCATCTTAGTTTTATTACAAACTGTCTATCATACACAGCTCTCTCTTTATATGCACATGTATTTTAACCTGTTTTCCTTTGGTTTTTGATGACCTCAGTTTGTATGAAGCACAACACCACTACTGTCATCAAATATAACGGATGTGTGTCTCCTGCACCTGTTGAGATGACGTACTGTGAAGGCAGCTGTGACGCCTACTCACGGTGAGTGGCACAACAGATAATTGTGGTCTCTTGTCTTTTGCTCTTTACACCAGTTACATAAAGCGAATCGCAAGTGATTTTTCTGATGTGTCCAATGTCCACCAGTCATCAACTGTTTTCGTTGTGCTAATTTTTAATAGACATGATGTTGTACTAACTTAATTAGCTGAAGATTCATGGTGTTTATTAGTCTGTTCAGTGTCAGTTTTGATTTTGCCCATGTAAAAGTAAGGTTATTTGGTCCTCGTTATTCTCTCACTGAACTGCCTCACTACGGGATTTAGATTAATTCCTGTATTTTTTTTCTTTGCCTTAATGAAGCATTAGATCCATCAGTTTTTACAATTAGGAGCAACTTACCTGTATTTCCCTACAATACTGTAAGAATGGTAATATTGAGCAATAGTCCCAACAACTTCTGGTTATTTTTTGTAATGGGTGGGAGGGGCAGTGGTATTTCTCACATAAATTCTGAACCTCTCTCTGTGACTGGTTTTTCAATCAGGTATTCTCAAAAGACAAACACACTGGAACACAAATGCTCGTGTTGTCAGGAAATCAAGACCAGCCAAAGAAAGGTGACTCTGACGTGCAGTGACGGAACCCACCTTGATCACTTGTACACCTACGTGGAGAAATGCAGCTGTGTGACTGCTCAGTGCATTCCCCAGGACAGCACCCAGATAAAGACCTCTCAGGAACAGGCAAATGTCAAAAATTAGAACAGCAGAGAAGTCGTCAAACAAGGGTTGGACATAAGATTAAAATTAAAAAAAAAACTTTGAAAAAATAACAAAGTGTCAAGAGCAGCTAAAATTTTGGATGGACAGATGATCTTTTCTGCATAAAACCCCAATATATCTAGCTACATAATTTCAGTTTTCATTATCAATATATCTCCCATTGTTTTTGATTCTTTTCTTTTACACCTTGAGAGGTACAGCATAAGATCATCTTGTCATTTTCTGTTCATTTTTCTTTTGAGAAGTGCTGTACCACAAGACTGAGAGATGGATTTTTAATAACATTTTCATTCCAGTTTATTGTGACGAATCAAAAGATAAATTCAGAAAACAAACAAAATTCAAGGAAAACTATACCTCTTTACTTGTATATGCTTCTTTTTGCACTGAGGAAAACTTAGATTGCAGAAAGCCATACTTTTTCAAAAGTATAAACTTCAATATTTTGAACAATTNGTAAATTCTTTCTTAGGAAGCTTGTAAAAGTTGAACCATTGCTATTTATTATATTTTTTGGAAAATTGATTTATTGGGTCATTTCTTTCAGAATTAATGTNAAAAAAAAAAAAAAAGGAAAAGATGTTATCATGGGAAGCTGCTTCACGCTACTTTTTGTTTACATGACACCATCAGCATAGTAACTGTATGAAAATACGGATTTTTTTTGTTTTGTTTGTGGTTAACTGTTTACAGAAGAAGTATA
>VWZG01003649.1:12693-67083 GCA_013396735.1 Grallaria varia
ATATATATATATATATATTTGCCAACATGGGCATATGAAGGATTTTTTGTAAACAAAAGTTTAATAATAATAATAATAATTGTAAATTCTTTCTTAGGAAGCTTGTAAAAGTTGAACCATTGCTATTTATTATATTTTTTGGAAAATTGATTTATTGGGTCATTTCTTTCAGAATTAATGTTATCCTATTTCTTAGTCTCAGTCATGCTGTCTGGGTATGGTATATTTTCTTCTTTTATTTTATTTTTTAATATTGTTTTATTTTTATTCCTTATGGGGGAGGGGGGGAAGCAATGATGATTAATAAATTTTGAGCATTTTACATCATGTCTGCTTTGACTTTTCACTGAATCCCTCATGTGAGATTTGCTGGCGCCATAAAGCATAGTTCCAGGTCAAAAGTCAGCTTAGGCTGTGGTATTGAACCCCCTCTGGAGGTTTGATACTGCTTTGAATGAAAAGCACTCAAAAGCAAATACTGAAAGTTTTCCAAGCACTTAATTTCAGATGCTATGAGTTAGTAAACTTTCAGTACGCAAGTGCCTCTCTGAGTCTGTACCTATTTTGTAGCTCTGAATGTTCTTTACTTGACTGACAGAAACTACCAAAGTATTTCAACCACTTAGTGTCACATTCTAGAGCCCACTGCAAGATATATAAATCTCAAACCTGAACTTGTTCTGCTGTAAATCTCCAGGTTTGACAGGTTACTTTGCAGCTTTAGCCAGAGCCTATTTTGAACCAGTTCCCACAGATCTGACTGTAGATTGTGTACTACCAGGCACCGTATTTTACACAACTTACAAATAACAGCTCTAGGATTGCTAAGGGGAACAGTGAAAAACTGAAGGTGATAACCTTTCTCCTACCTTACAGTTTGGACAGCACAGTAGAAGGAGTAACAGGGTAACAACATGGGCTCTTTGCCAGTGCCCTGCAGCAGCTTAGGCTGCTTTCACACCTGTTTTTCTTTCACAGAGCAGCAACTACCCATGTATTTCCCCACTCAGAGGTGAGCACTGAGTTTTTCATGAGAATTACTTGTCACATCATACTTCCTGCTGGCTAAAACCCTGCCTCCCTCCCAGCTTCCTGCTGGCAAATTGTTATTTCACTCTGTTTTTTCCAGTTCTTGAGCTTTTTAGCTCCCTGTGGGGCCCCAGCTGTCAAACTGCTCTGTTCCCTCCCCTTCACGTAACCCAACAGGCTTCCCAATGCAGCACTGCTACTGAATTCATGACCAGCTTGGTGGGTGACATTCTCGCCTTCCCAGGCAAGCTAGGAAATGATTATTCTCCCATTCATTCTGCAGCAGGGAAAAGAGACTGTCTATAATATAAAATCAATTATTACGCACTTTGTTGGTCCACAACGGCTCCTTACCCCTAGTTAACCTACTGAAATGACAGATTTCCTGCATGTTGCTTCAAGATCATTAATTGTTTTTCCATGTAAAACCTGTATCTCAGCCTCCCAGCATCTGTCCTCTTCCCTGGAAGTGTCTGTGTGCAATAAGTCCGTGCCACCAGCCACTTGATACAACTCACTGAAAGAGCAAAAACTAATACCATGAGAAAGAAGAGAATGGGAGACACACGAGGCGCAGGGGAAGACTGAGGGGTGATACAGACAGGGACAGCAGAGGCCAAAACAAGCCTAGAGTTTGGTGGCATAAGAAGCAAAAATCCAGAAAAAGAAGCAAAGGAGCAGACAGGCTTTGGTCTGGCATGGGGAGACAGGAAGCAAGGGGAACATAAGCCAAGGCAAATCACGGAGGCACACAGAACCTGTGGCCGAGGAAGTACTGGAGACCCTGCTGTGCAGAAGGAAGGATGTCCGTCACAGACACAGTCCCAGTGCTGGGAAAGAGCAAACAGAAACCCTCAGTTCAAGAGCAGAGGGGGACAACATGCTTTGGGCATGAAAGACCAGATGAAAGATCTTGCAGGGACTCCTTGAAACAAGACATGGAGTAAATGAAAACCAGAGTGCTGCAATGGATGGAGTAGAGCAGCCTTACAGGTTTCCTAAATTTTCATTTACACAGACCCTGTCTTTGCTCTGAGTTGTTGCTGACACAGGCTGAGTCACAGCTCCAAAGTCAACTTTTCTAAAAACTAGGATGTGATCAGTTATCTTTGTCAAAACTAACTTGCTGTGGGTGGGGAAGGGGGGAAGGGTTAAACCGTAGATGAATAATCGAGTCAATAAGCGTTTAGGTGGGAGAAAGTGATTGGCTTGATAGCTCTTTATCGACACAGCTCAGAATACTGAGGGGGTCACCCTGAACTGTGTGAGTGCAGATGGTCAATTCATGTTACACGGACAGTAACACCAGAGGGCTCCAGGCTCACAGTTTACTGGCCTGGAAGAACAGATTTGCTGTCAAAAGGGTTTCTTTCAAAGTGCTTTGAAGTGAGCCACATAACTGTTCCTTACTTTGAAATCAAGAACACAAAATATGCCCTTAACTTACTCTTGAATCTGCAAGCATCATAATAAGACTTGTTTTAACATTTTTTTTTTCTTTTCTTACATGATAATCTTTGGAACACAAATAAGTTGCAACACAGAAATCACTCACTTAGGGAAGAACTTACAGCAGCTGAAGAAAACACCAACATGCAAAGGTTTTGGGTCTAGATTCAATACTGGTGGTCAGTAATGCATCCTTGGGCTTTCATATATTTGCTCTCTACTCAGGACTCTTGTTACCTAGCCTAACTATTGCATGACCAGCTTATTTTTATCACTTTTTCAAACATCATGCTAAAACTCTGCAGTGTAAATAACAAATTACTAACAATCACTTCTCAATTATGCTTTGTAATTGTCAGCAACATATAAACTATAACCTGAACTTGTTTTCTATTCAGCTTCCAGCTAAGAATCTAAGTAATTAATTTGCCTCTTAAAGCAAGACAGACAGTGCTTTAACCACCTCATGTTCTGGAAACAGCTATGGAAAGACTTAGGATTGTTTGTGCCACAGCTGAGGAGCTGGGTTGATAAAAGGCATCTCAGAAATGGAAACTAAACTTTATAACACCAAAACACAACTCAAAGGAGGAAGCTTTCTTCTTCTTCAATAGCTTCTGCTCTACCATTGCAAAAAAAGCGCAGCTCTCTTGCAATCAGCCAGATTAAGACAGAGTTTTATAACAGAAAAGGAGACTAGTTCTATTCAAACATTATTAATGTAATAATAAAACAAGAACAAATGCACAGAAAGTATATTTTTGCAAATGATGCAGAGGTCATGAGTGTCAAATTTTCCTTCGCTCCTTCCTGTTTCAAAAATTTTCTTCCTTCTTGAGTCTCAGATATCTTTTGGCATTCATTAGAACTCTTACTTGTAACTACAGTTTGGTTGTGAGTAACCAAAATATGTTTGCACCATTAAAATAACTGTTGTTACTAACAGTTATTCGCACAGTTTTTTGGGCTTTTTTAAACAGACAGAAACTTTCTCTCTCTAACTCCTTTCCTCCTATTATAATCATGTATGCAAATAAAATCCCACTTTTGCCTCCCTCCATTTTAAGAAAGAAAAGGCTGTCCAGGAAGTCGAAAGTGGAGCCATTAAATAGGAACAATTATGAATATCTTATACACTGAGTCTCACAGGATGCTGTAGACAACTGCATGAGTCTAGTGGTCAGTCCTGAAACTAAATCATTGCTTCTGCACTTGTACTAGTCTAACTACAATGAAATATTTGAGAGGGGGTGATTCCAAGGCAAATTTGGAACTGTCATGAGCATTGGATGTGATACATCTCTGAACAGCTCTGCAGCTGTTCTATCACTCGGTGAGGAGTCAGTCAAAAACTCTTATTCCACTTTAGCTGATCCCTAGAGAGGTTTGGGGCCAAAACCGAGCTTTATCTCACTGCTCATTGTCACACCTACTGAAGACCATGGCTGCCAACTGCAACACAGGCACAATATAAGAATCTGCAGAACAGGCATAATAAACATCATCACAGAATGAGCTCCTGCCACAACAGAACAAAATTTCTTATTCATATTAGTTGGTGGTTGCTCAATATTCTGAAGAATAAGATTATTCTACCTGCTGTCGTTATAACATTTGGTCTCCCATGAATGCTTTTGTGCTTTATGGCTTCACCCTAATGGAAATTCAGGCCCATTATTCAGATATCTGCTATTTTACAGAAAATGAGCATTGTAATTGCACTAAATTGGGTCAACTGAAGATAACACAAAACAATACTGAATCACACATCTCATGACAAGGTGTAGTTCTACAGCATTCATAATAAAGAACTTGTCACAGTACACTTGATCTAACCTTTACGTTTAGCAAGGAAGATACGGGATCAATATTATCCATCCCTCAGTATTACTATACAGGATTTTACTGACCACTGTTTCATTAAATGGTATTTCAATCTCAGTTGAGTTTCCTATATAAATAATTTTTCAACCTAAACAACTTTAAGATTTCTGATATCATCTGGCCTTTTACAAAAGGGGAAAAAAAAAAAAAAAAAAAAAAAAAGAAGAAGTTTGTCAGTCACTGTGTGCTGGTTTTGGCTGGGATAGAGCTATGTTCTCCTGTAACACAACTGCACTAGAAAATAGATTTGAATTATTGGTCACTTACTGGCACAAGGAAGACTTCAGCTGATTAAAAGAATGGGTGATTTACTCCCTTCTGCCCCTTCTCAGCTCAGAGTTCACCACAGAGAGAGGGCAAAGAATAGTTCAAGTCTGCTCAACTCCTGCAAACCTCACAAAGCTTATGAGCTCTTCTACCTCAGTACCAAAGAAGATACTTTTGCAGTTCTGAAGCAGAATTTCACACAAAACAGTGTTCATAAGCCACAAGGCCATCAAAGCAAGTCTGCACTCCAAAACACGCAGAAAAACTTGTCAGCTTTACACTGATGGAACTACAATAGAAAGATACTAGCAGGATCTCAATTTACCTCACAGGAAAATATAAATATGTACTGCAACTAATTTCTGAGACCTTCAGGAAACTACAAAAATGGCTTAGAGACTCTTTTTTACAGTTCATCCACCCAACTGAAAAAAATCACTGAACATTCAAAATGCCTCAGTAAGCACACCTCACTTACCCAACTGAGGAAGCACATTTGAGGAACGTACAAGGTTTAGAAATAAATAAATAGGCAAAAGTTACCAGAGAGACAAGACTTCATCTTGCTTTGGTTCATTCATTCTGGTACGGTCACACTGATGCTACTGCGTGATTTTTCTAGCACATGCAACAGGATCATCAGACCTTCATATGCTGGAAATTAAACACAAAGCGGAGCATAAATATCACAATCTTTATTGCATTTGTGATAGTGAGGATAAAAAGGGGGCCATTTTTCTCAAGTCAAGTTTATTTTTTCAGTTGTCAATTCACTTTAAGCTAATTGATATTAATCTGATCTGGTGATGTGGCCAAGTTAAGCATTCAGAAATACCATGCCCATAAAATTTGCCCAATAAGAAATTGCTTCAATTCTGGCAACTGTGGTTTTTAAAGGCTTATATCAAAGATATAATTAATGTAATACATTACAAATAATTTCTCATGCACAATGTAGTCACAAATGCCATGAAATAATAAAGAATCTATCCACATTCTGCCCCCACGCAGTTCTTTGAAAATTCCTTTTACGAGGACTCAGAGTAAAGGGTATGGGATGAAACAAATTTACTTGAATGTACCACATCCGTGCTGTAAGAGCATTTTGGGAAGGAGGAAAGAGAGGAACCACCCTTCCGAGAGCTTTTCCCACTCAAAACGCTCTCTGTGGCTGCCACAAATTGTTGAAGATGCCACAAAAAGCTGGCAGCGCAGGAGCTGTGAGAAGCCGGGAAGATGGGGGTTGTGTCCTTCCCACGGTCTAACCCAGAAATCACCAAGCTCCAGGAATATCATCCTGAGATATGTCAAGGAATACAACAGAAGGACACCTTTCCCTAGGTGACCTTCAGGTACAGCCTATTAACCCCCGGAGTGGTCCCGCTGGATGTGGGTGCCAGCAGCAGGAAAAACCTTGCTCCTGGGGAGCTGTTCCCCTAAGGTGGCCAGCCACACTCCCTGGCCGTCACCAAGGCCAGGGACAGCCCGTGGGGATAATGCCCACCCCGATGTGAGGTGTCACCTGCCTCCCGCAGAAAGCGCAGTCCTTCGCGGGGGCTGCCAAGTGCAACTTCTCCCAGGGCACCCCCTGTGCAGAGGGGAGGCTGGCACCACCCTGGCAGTGCCCTCTGCCACACACGCAGGGCACCCACCACTCCAGGGATGGCAATTCACCACCATCACCACTTCTTCAGGAGAAAGGCAGCGAGGTACTCCTCCATGCCTCTTCGGGAAACCTACTTTGAGAGGACTTGGCAAGTTTGATGCATTTCTGCTAGTGAGACAGCAACAAAGATTGTGCCTGAAATGGTTGCAACTTTGTTTGCCCCTTGCTTTTAATTGTTCCTTCTATTTTTTTCTGATGGGAATTTGTGGTATAATAAGCCCATTCCTCTATGGGCACTGCAGGCACTGCAAATGAAATCACAAGTTTTCCACCCCAAAACGACTTAGTGGAGCACAAGTGAATCCACCACAGCAAGATAACCTGTTAAAACATGCCCAGGGTGACTTGTAGCGGATTGAAAAGTGCTGGTGACAAACTGCTTCCCAAGAGCCCTCAACCCCAGCAGGGATGCCCTGGTCCTGCTGCAGCCCCGGGGTTCACCCCTCTCAGCCCGTGCAGACAGAGCACAGCAATGCCCTTCTTCCATCCTATACCCTCTGTGTCAAAGTACACGCCGCGCAGTATTTATACAGGTGGTATATATACACAGTATTTATGTACAGGTGAACAAAGCATGCTAATCCACCATTCTCCATAAAGTCCAGTTTCTAACAACACTGGGATTTGGTACAGTTTTATCGTCTTAAAAGTTTAAAAGGGAAGAATGAGAAAAATGTATCCAGCTGCTTTTGAAAGCATGTCCTTTTCCCAGCTTCTTGTGGAGCAAGTTTTTTCTGGCTGACCCTGGTTGCCTGGTTGCACAGGTGCTGCATTTTACAGCCACCTGTGCCTTAGAAGATGCTCCCCTAGTCTTTTGTCTGTTCAGAGGGTCTCCCTGAGGATTCTGTGAAATTTAGACAATGGGCTAATATAGGACAATACAGGAAAGGCTCAAAGCTGTATTCCCCTCCATAATGTGTGTCAAAATATGTTCTGGCACTGCTGAGAATCTGATGTGTCATACCATATCCTCACTGCAAAAGTAATGAGTGTCAAGATCAAATATGTCACTTATAAGGAAACAACAGAATGTATGCAAGAACAGCCTGTATTCCATTCTACTGAAAGAGCAATTCTATCCCTGCTTGTATTTCTTGAGGCTATGTCTGTCTTGTTATTTATTCTTTGTTTCATTCTTAATATCAATTGTATCATGTATCTTAATGCGTATTTGCACTTACGATTATATTGCTTTTCTTCTGTTACATGATATAGCCTACTGACTTTCATTTTGGTTACTGACATGCAACTTCTGAAAGTTCAGAAATACCAATTTTAAACATATTGTTTTTTTAAAAAATACAGTGTGTGTTTATATTTTAAGTTAAATTCATAAGCTTTCACTTTTCAGAAAAAACTTTGTTATTAGCCTCCAGGAAATACAGTGAGCTGCTTTCAGAATCTCTTAGGAAGTTTCACAGCTGTGTATTTGATTTATTCACCTATCAGCAGTTGCATAGAAGATCAATGGTCTATCCTGTTAACTTTAAACTTCTACACAATGCAATAGCAAACAGTGTTTTGCTTGCGGCAAAAGGTTATTTTGTTCCTTTCTCCCAAAAGGCTGTGTGTCATCTAGGATGTGACTCAGATACTTCAGCCGTGTTAGGCAATCTGCATTGATATGTATATGAACTCTCACGTTAAGAGTACTTTCCGCAGTCAGTGCTCAAGGATCCCAAAAGGAAAAGGATCTATAGGGAAAGGGCAGAACATTTGTCCACTTTTTGCTATTTCAAAAACTTTTTTTCTCTTATGATTAGTAATCTAACTGAAGCTGCTTGTGCCACTATTTCTCTCACTATTTCTACCCAGCCTTCTCTCTCTCAAATGAATGTCAGAGGTAATCTAAGGTGTGTAGGTAGAGGTGATTTTTTACTGGCTCAGCTGGCACAATCAGAAAAATTAAGCAAGGTTTTTAGCACAGCAGACCTCCAGTGAGCTTCAAAAAAGGCTGACTAAATATTTTGTCATCAGAGAGTTATTTCTTAGGTATGTCTACCTAAGGAAGTGGTGAAATCCAGCCAAATTCTAGTGTCCTAGTCCATTCAGCTGAAGCCAGGAGACTGGATTTGCTCAGTCAGGACAAATTTGGCCCACAGTCAGCCTCAGGAAAACATTAGCATCATTGACACTTGAAGAAAAGTCCTGCAATATTTTAGAATTGCATTTAAAGTCTTGCTTTCTCCATGGATTTCTGTTCCACTATAAAGACTAAACAATTAATGCTACTACTGGGACATATATAAGTTGCTATATGTAAAAGGGACTCGCTGTCCTGGTGCAATAGTGTTTCTATATTTGCTGTAGTGTTACCTTTACATTTCACTACACTGCATATAAACCATACACATATTCAACAGCCAGGTCAAATTTTAAACAACCAGTCAGTAGTTTACCTGTAAACAGCATGGGTCCTGGGTCTTGAGGGATTGTTCCCAGCAGAAAAGATTGGTCCCTCTGATATTAACATTGGTGTGTTTGGGACAGTGAGGGTTGCTTGTTTTTCAGGGTCCTCCACTTCTATCCATGCGTGTGGACATCCTTAGGGGACAAAGTTCTCCTTCTAACTGGAAAAACTGTTTTGGCCTTGACTTCTGCAAAGCTTGAGAGTAGTCGTCATTATATCTCTGATAATAAATCTCTTATTCATTTTAACAAAGGCGTAGATATTTAACAGCGTCACACAAATTGAATTAATACAGAGCAAACAGTGAGACAGAGACTGCCATTGTGGATGAGTTGTATTACCTTCAGCCTGGTGCCTAGAAATGTCCTTAAGGCATGGTCTTGGCTCTACCCCAACACCATGCACATGCTGACAAACCAGAGCCTTGTAAAATAATTGTTGGTAGATAAAGTAAATCCTCATCAAAAATGTACTCTTTGATGAAAAGATCAATATAAGCAACCAAGACAGTCTGTTTGGGAGCCATGTTAAGGCTACAGAAACACAGAACAAGGACAGGGAGTCTTAGTTGAAGTATTTCTCAAAAATCATGCAGCAGCATGAGTAACATTCCTTTAGAGGAAGGAATGAGTAACAAGGAAAGGGGACTCCTACTCTGGCTACTCACTCTCCTTCTTTTTTCTCTGTTTTCCCCCCTCTATTTTCTTCTGTATTTTTTTATATATTTCTGATTGTATTTAATTAAGAACATTTACACTGCAGGGCTGGGGGTTACTGGTTCTTAGCTGTCAACTCAGCAACGTTCTTGAGAATTTATGACATTCTAAACTCATGAATAGCCGTGTTGAAACAACTGGGATTACTGATGTCTGTATACCCAATTCCATTCCACACACTTGTTCAGAAATGTAGTTTAAGAGCATAGGAATTTCAGAACAAAGTAAGTGCATGCTTTGGCATTAGCTTTACCCTAACAGCTAAGAACTCTTCACATGAGCCAGGATTTTCCTGTGTTAGGCACCATACTATTCTAGGGTCTGAATCAATTCTTCGAAATATGCTGATGCATGCTTTGACAAACTAGATTAGGCTTTGATTTTGTTCACATCTCTCTGCATTTTCCTATTATTATTTATCCAGATATTTATTGAGCCGTGATGGTGCTTGTAGTAGAAGAGCATAGAATTACTCTCTGCTTGGCTGTACAAACATGAAATGTGAGAATTCTTAGAGATATAACAAAAAGACACAGAAGAGAGGGGAGAGAGAACACTAATAAACATCTAAGGTTACCTATGCTGCTTATGAGGCTTAAATGAATCAGACAACTGCTTGAAACCATGATTTTGCTGGTTATTTCTCTAGGGTGTCCCCTGCTCTGCAAGTTTTCAGACAGTAGTCACAGTGTTCATGAAGTGAACAGTAGTAATCAAACAGAGGGAGGGATCAAAGCTGACTAGTGATAGAAACTTTTCTTGAACTCCAGCAAGCAATGTCATTCAAAGGAGACTCTGAGATACAAGGATGTCCGTGCACCACCTCCAAGACAAATAAAATTCAGAAGCATGACGCCCTTTTCATGGCTTGCCGAGAACAGCACAGAAAGGAATTCTATATACCAAGACGTTTAACTCTTAGTCACAAAGGCCAGCCAGTATCTTTAGTTGTGTTTGATTTAGTTTACCTCCAGGATGTGGAGGCAGAAATAGTTACATATCTCATTCATTTTTTCACTTGCTACCTCACACACAATCTCAGCTTCCTGACCCATCCATATGTACCCACTTCCCTCTGACAACTTTCTGCTTTCTGTGTCCTCACTCATTCATTCTATCTATCCTTCCTGTATGACCCCCGAGCCCCACTTTCTTTCTCTCTCCTCTCTCCCAGTCTGTACTCCATTTTCCATCTCCCTTTGTATTCTGTAGGAGGAGGCTGTCACACTCACAGTTCAGTAACAGCAACAGCCAAACTGAAAAGGGGCAGTGAAGACAAAACTTGTATGTTGGCAACAGCTGAGCTGCAACAGAAAGCCATTAATTGTGTGAGATTGGTCAGCCCTAAAGATCTTTTAAAGGAAATTAAAGGTCTTTCAACTTCCATTTAGTTTGCTTCTTCTCCATACTGATTGCAACCATAGTCCATATGCCCTTTAACAACAAAACCAATTTCAGAACCATAAAGATAGTGAACCCAAAGGAATCACATCAAGACCCCTTGGGCCACATGTCTGTAGAGCACTGAAGGGTATTCGTGCTCAGCGCCTTCCTTGACATGCTGTGTTGGCCACTGCCACAGACAGGGTGTCGGGTTGGGTGGGCATTTTTATACTAAATGAACAAAGTTCTCATCTGGGTAAAACCAACATCCACTTACTGTTCTTGTCTTACTGTTGGAGGGGAAAAAAGCCTCAAATTTATTAGCAAAGCAAACATGTTTATCAGAAAGGTTTGATTCTGTTTCCCGGTATCTAGTTTACTCTTCTGCTGAATTATAGAAAGGTTAAGAGTTTGATTTGGCATCCATTAAATGCTTTACCATACAATAGAAATACCAGGATCTCTCCAAGCTAGACATAACACCCTGGGATGGCATCAGCACTCATATGAGTTCTGGTAAATTATAATGAACAATGTTTTGTTTTTCAAGTGTAGTTGACAAAGCATGATTATCCAACAGAAGTTTAAGATCCCACCAAATTCCATGATGCTGCAATATGTTGATTTGTTAAATGATATACCAAACAATGCAACAATTCTTGCCACTTTCTGAACAGCTGGATCATTCTGATTGAAGCATATTCACCTCCTCCTTCCAAAAGATACTTGGCACAAGTAGATCAAAAGTCTATAAAGTCTCAAAACCTTGACAAAATCACAGCAATTGGAAAGAAGGTCTTTGCATGGAAAATGTTATATAATCACATCTGGCAGTGCTATAAAGTAAAAATGCAAGAAAGATGCAGGAACAAATCAAAACTGGAGTCAGTTATGTTCAAGCTAATGTATAACTGATAGTTGAAGATAATTTTTATCAGTAGATATGCAATCATTCAGCTTCTGTGATTCTTCATTACACATTGCCTTGGGATGGGGAGCACTTTGCCCACTTGGGAAAGAATACAGTTATTATCAGAGTATACATTATTGAAGGATTGAAGAATTTATGAGTTTCCACAGAAGTCTCATCATTGATTTCAGAGGGAGGTGAATAATGTTCTACATATATTAAATTCTTACCCGGCTGTGAAGAATAGAGGATAGAAGAGCTAATCACTAAAATACAAGTGCAAATTCTTATGTTTTAACAAATTAGCATAATTTAAGAAAAATACAAATTTGCGTAGAATTTTGTCATGACTTTTGCTATCTGAATTTCTGGACCACAGAAAAAATATCCAAAGACAGTTCTTTTCCCAAGGTGTTCTTCACTAAAACAATTCAGATAATCTTCCTGCCTATAAACCCATAGGAATGAGTTTTCTACATTAACATTCAAGGGCCATTGAATTAAAAACAGTCTGAGGAAAATTATTTTTAATATAAGTTTTGGTGTAGAAATGACTGAATCACATGCATAAATATACTTACAGTCCTTTCACTTTTTGAGCAAATATTAGCTAGAATAGTGACTAACTAGCAGGTACACCCAAAAGAACAACCATGAGAGTTTCCTGACATTCTCTTCTATTCTCCTTGGTTTCAAAACATAACACACCAAAGGTTTTGCTCCATTCAGAACTTTTATATTGTTTTGACCCACAAAAATCCTAGTAAATAATTCTAGAGCCAGACGCCTTTTTTAGGTACAGCTAATGTCTCTGACGTACAGAATGAGCTCATTCAGTTCTTTCATGACTGATCAAATGGGAAATTCTTTCCCAAAGTCTCACATGTCTTTGATCTTGATATATATAGGATTTTGCTTCTGTTAGGAAATAAGTAGCACAAAATGGAAAAAAACCCACTGAATTGTCCAGGTGTATATACAGCATGGTCTGTGGTTGAGACCACCTTACCTTTCACAATTAAGGTGTGTATATGTAAATCCAACAATATGTTTTACTACATACAAGAGTCCCTACAGCTTCCCTGACAGCTGACACGATCACATTCAAATTGAAGACAATGGAAAAACTACTTATCAACTTGAAAGGGAGGAGGAAAAAAAGACAATTTATCTCTAAAGTATATAAAATGTCGCCAGAAAGTCCTAGCGTTGGCCAATTTGGTGGCTTGAAACTTTAAACATTACTGTGAAATTGTAGTTTGAAATGTCATGGAACCACTGTACCAGACTCAGGGCTGCTGTGATACTGACCTGTGAACCACAAAGGACAGGTGTAAGGCAATGCATATGTCCCCCTGTATGGAAGGACATAGCAGAGCAGACATTTGGCTTCCTCTGAGCATTACTGAATGCAGCCAAAGTGAAATGCTCCTTCCATGAGTGAAACAAGAGAAGACTAGTTCCTTTGCTCAGATTAGGATAACCTGAAAGGTACTTTAATTTGCTCCTAGTGACAAGGTATAACAAAAGCCATTGCAGGCAGAAGAGTCCATTGCTACCCTCAACACACCAAAATATGCACTTAAAATTAGAAACTTTCAACAATTAGGGTTTTTTACTCTACGAGCAACCAGTATGGATTTCCTATCAAAGTAGGATGTAGATCTAGAATTTATTAGTTCCTTCTTGAGTTATTTATAAAAAATTTTTGTGGCCAAGGAATTATTTGGCCACGGATAGATAGGGAAATCAGACACACAAAGGAATTTTTCACATTGGCATTCTGCAAGGACATCATAAAGTTGATAGTAAACCCAAGGACTCTTGACTCTCAGCAAACTGTCATAGCCACTTCTGCAGGAGACAACAGCCCTACCAGATTCCTGTTATTGACTGTACCGCTACTTTGATTCTGAATTAGAGTAAATTTATTTTGATACTTTTTCTATGAACATTTCTTGCATTATAAATTAAGATTCTTACTGTAAATCGTGTCCTATCCATGTCCATACTCAGACATAGACAGAAATGCCCAGTGTTTGTATCCTATGAACTTAGAATGAGTTGACAGTGGTTTGAAACAGTTCCACTACTGTGCATACCCCATCAACAGGTAGGTTTGGAGAGCTTAACAAGTTGCTTAAAACACTTTATCTTAGTCCTAAGCACAAGGTATATGAATTTAAATATTATGTTCTACATAGACACAGACCTACACACTATCTCACTGTAGCTATGGGTAGTATGTAATATGGATATGGAATACACTGAGAAAAATGTAATGAAAATATTTTTGTCTTCCTTTTTTCATTATGATGGGAAATTTCAAGCACTTCTATATGCAATGCAACTTAATAAACTCCTTTGATATTTACACATGATTCAGATGCTAACAAAAGAATAGAGTTAACAGGTTTGAGCAGTTACTTGAGCTACAATAAACTGCAACTAAGAATTGTTGTTATCAGGGCTGGAAGACATGTCTTTATGGAACACAATTCTACTGCTGCTTCTCCAGGTCCTGTCCTTATATTTCCTGACATTTACTTCTTTTATACTCATAATGTAACCCTCTTTATTCCCTCTTTTCAGAAGGGCAAAACATGCTTCTGCATTCAGAAACAGTAATTGAGAAGAGAGGCTGCTTCAGGAGCACACAGCAAGCATCCATCCAAGGATCCTGCCTCAATGAGGGACCAGAAAACACAAGATGCTTTTGTGTGGCAGAGTTTACAAAGCAGTAGAGCAGGTGAATACAAGACTACAAGCAGTGGTGTTGCAGGGAGATCAGCTTGGGTTTAAAAGGAAGTTGGCAGGCCATTGGGTAGGACATTTAGGCAAGTAAAAACAGCTTAGAGTTGCAGAGGAGGCTGTTTGCCATCTGTGGGTAACTTAATTTGAAGATTTAGGCATAAGAGTGAGGGCTTTTGTAGAGTATAGTGCATGAAAATGACTCTGCAAAGGAAAAAGTAGAGTGGAGAAGGAAATTCACAGGCATGTGTAGACCTTCACACCATTGTCTGCTGTTTCCTGTCAGAGAATCAACAAGCTCAGCAATGATACAGCAGCAAGGTTTTTATTCCCAGGGACTGGTTTTCGTATTAATGTCTACTCTATCCTGCATAGGATCCAAACCGTTCATACCTTAATCCAAAAATTTGAGGAGATTCTGTGTGCACTGACCTGAATTTCACAAAGAGCCAGTGATGGGCAGGTATTTAGATTACGTCCTTCAGGATCTCAGCCTGCCTCTTCAGCATTGTATAACTTCCTGTTTTCAGTTTAATACCGTACTAGTTGCACGTAATCTGATTCTCAAGCTTCTTATCTGTAAGCAGGGTACCTGAGTACTTTTGGCTATGACATGCAAGAATCTAAATGAGATCAGTATATTGCTCATTATGTTCAGAAAGCTGCAAATACACTTTTTACTGTTGTTTGCAGTATTTCTGTGGATCAGTCAGCACCATTATTGAACGTGATCCTAAAATACAATTGAGTTTGGATGAAATAAAATCGTTAACATTGTAGAAACTCCCTCCATTGCAGATGTATGCCACAAAAATGAGCAGAAAAGAAGCCTGGTTCATTTCAAATTATCTTTGGCAATTTGAAATTAGAAGTGAAGAAACTAACCCCCTTATAGCTATCAGGATCATCTCCTCTGACAGTTCCGATATATTCATTATGGTAAACCAGCAGAGCAGTATGCGTATGTTGGCATACACCAAAGGTTATGATCAGCAAATAGTAAATAAAATGGGTGACTTGAAGCCTCTCCCACAGCAAAGCCTGACTGCCTGAAATCCATCAACATTCTGCTTTAATGGCCCTTAAGAAGAATGGCAATTAATTTACACCAAGCACGAATTGCTTTGTATGTTCTTTCTTGTAAAGAACAATACTTAAAACTCACCTCATCAGTTAAGTAGTAACACCAAAGAATGCAGACCTATTACTCTTAAACCCTCTGCTGCAACAAGAATTAGTCAAGCAATGTGTAGTCAAAGAAACACCGAGATTCTTACTGTGAATTGTGTCCTATCCACATTTATACTCAGATATAGTCAGAAATAACCAGCTTTTGTTTCCCAAGTACTTTAAACGAGTTGCAAGCAGTTTGAATCTCAGTTTGACGGCTTTATCTGCCCCAGCAGTGGCAAGCAGCACTTTGCTGAACAGTAATTCTTGCTTGGTCTTAAAATAAAGGATGATGCTGTGAACTGTGGGAAGCAGAAGCCTGATATCCCTTCACTGTGGGGTTGTAAGAGTGCCAAGGCTGGAGCAAAGGAGGGAATGGACAAGTGTAGACAGTGCAGGGGGAAAGGAGACAGCAACAACTCCTGCTTTAGGTGGGTTTTAAATTCTTGGGAACCGCATCTTAACTGATGGAATAGAACAGAATGTCGCAGAGGAGAGCAGCAGGAGGAACCACTGTGGTCATTTGCACTGACAATTAGTATTAGCTGTCCCAAAACAGTTGGACTCTGTTTCACACTTGGCGGGCCCCTAACAAAATTGTCTGTGTTGAGCTTTTATTTGCAAATCGGGCTATTCCAGGAGTTAATTTGTGTTAAGACCTCTCAACTTGTAGATGTGTCTCTTAGGTTGTACTCATGACAGAGAGAGAAAGTGGAAGCAGAAGAGCCATGAACTGGAAACTGAACTGTTCAGTTGTTGTTTGTCCGCTCAGGGTGGATGCCAGGTAACTTCCATTAATCTGAGGAACAAGAAGATATGGAATGATAAGCTTGAATCCTTAGGCAGAAGTTTAGCTGAGCCTCTTAACTCAGTCAGCACTTTAGACGGGAATTAAACTTAAGAGCATGGACCCTTCATACAGTATTCAGACTGAACTAAAAGTCCCCTGCTAAAATTGTCGTAAACTTATTCTGTCAAGCTTTGAAAATATGTGCAGCACTAATGAGCACACTCAAATCTGAACAGTTTTTCAAGAAACATATGCAAAAATATAAGTATCATTGAGAAAGCCTCACAAGGAAAACTACACCAAAATGTGTTCAACAGCAGACTATGAAGTAGCTAAAGAAATGCAAATAAAAACTCAAGAGGGATTTGGAGAAAAAATATCATTAAAAAGAGGGGCTACATGCAATTACTGGGACAGAAGAAATAACTATGCCAAGCTTGTGAAGCAGAAATCAAAAGAAAAAATTAGCTATATCTAAGTCTCCCATCAAGGATTCAAAAGGTCAGATTTGGCTCATGTACATTATTAGTATCCCACAGAATAGCAATTTATGAAATGAAAAAAAAGATACACAGACAAGGCAAATGCCCAGTAATGTCAAACAGATAAAGTGCCAAACAGATAACAAAGCACCGAACAGTTAACAAAGCATCAGTAGTGATGTTAGTCCAGCAAGGTATACTCAGGACTATGCAGTAGAAGAAAACAAAACTGAAATCCAGCCCGACAAAACAAATGAGAGCTATAAACATCACCCGAACACTGGGAGAACCAAGCAAGTATTGAAGGTGGAAAATATACCAGCTGAGTTTTCAGACAGCACATACATGAAAAAGTTATGCTATCAGCTGAATTAAGTGCACAGTTGTGCTGGATTGGTCATGGCTGAATGCCACTTGTCCATTTCTACCCCAGGGTGGGCTCCACAGGTCCTGTCAGGGGCCTGCTCCAGCACAGGCTTCCCATGGGGTCACAAGTGGCACCAAGCACCCACCTGGTCCAGCATGGGGTCCTCCCTGTGGTGCAGGTGGACCTCTGCTCTGCCATGGACCTCCATGGGCTGCAGAGGCACAGCTGTTTCACCACAGGCTGCAGGGGAACCTCAGATCCAACACCTGGAGCACGTCCTCCCCCTTCTTCACTAATCTTGGTACCTGCAGAATTGTTTCACATGTTCTCTGTCCTCTGGCTGCAATTGCTTCTGTGCAGTAACTTCAAATCCCTTCTTAAATATGTTATTCCAGTGGCACTACCACCATAGCTGATGGGCTCAGCCTTGACCAGCAGTGAGTCTGTCTTGGAGCTGGCTCTGGCTCTATCAGACATGGGGGAAGCTTCTAGCAGCTTTTTACAGAAGTCACCCGTGTAGTCCCCCTGCTACAAAAACCTTGCCACACAAAACCAATACAACAATGAGCCTAAGGACATTAAACAAGGTAAAAATTATTCAGCACACCCATATATACATTTTCCCAACTTAAAAAATGGCACTCAAACATACTGAGGTAAGACAAGGCATGGCAGCTTTTCTAGCAGCCTGCTGCAGTGACCATGAAATGGTGGATCCTTAGGGCAGTCAGGTGGGTGTACAGCAAGCTTGGGCTTCAAGAGAGCAGATTTTGGCTGCTTCAGGAACCTGCTTGGCAGAGTGCCATGGGATAAAGCCCCAGAGGGCCCAAGAAAGCTGGTTGATATTCAAGGATTTCCTCATCTAAGCTCAGGGGGGATGTATACCAACAAAGAGGAAGTTGGGCAAAAACACCTTGAGGTCTGAATAGATGAACAAGTTGCTCCTGGACAAACTCTAACACAAAAAGGAAGTCTGCAGAGGGTTGAAGCGAGGACAGGTAGTCTGGAAGGAATACTGAGAGGCTGTCAGAGCAATCAGGGATCAGGCTAGGAAAGCTAAAGCCCCGATAGAATGAAACGTGGCCAAGGATTTCGACAGCAACCTGAAAACCATGTAAAGGTACATTGGTGATAAAAGGAAGACTAATGAAATCGTGGGCCCCCTATGGAAGAGAACAGAAGACCTGCTTACCTGGGATAGAGAGGCTGAGGTATTCAGTGACTTTCTTGTCTCAGTCTTCCGTGCTAAATGCTCCAGCCACACTGCCCAAGCTGCAGAAACCAAAGGCAGAAGAATGACTATGTACCCACTGCAGGAGAAAATCAGGTTCAAGACCATCTAAAGAACATGAAGGTGCACAGGTCCATGGGACCTGATGAAATATATGCACAGGTCCTGAGGAAACCGGCATAGGAAGTGGCTGAGCCACGAACCATGATATTTGAGAAGTTGTGGCAATCTGGTGAAGTTCCCACTGACTGGAAAAGGGGAAACATAACCCCCATTTTTTAAAAGGGAAATAAGGAAGATGCAGGGAACTACAATCTGGTCAGTCTCACCTCGGTGTCTGGAAAGACCATGGAGCAGATCCTCCTGGAAACTACACTAAGGTACATGGAAAATAAGGAGGTGATTGAAGACACCCAGTATGGCTTCACTAAGGGAAATCATGCCTCATAAATCTAGTGGCCTTCTGTGCTGGCGTTATGATGCAGGTTGAAGAGGGAAGAACTACTGATGTCATCTGTCTGGGCTTGTGCAAATCATTTGACACTATCCCACATGACATCCTTGTCACTAAATTTGAGAGACACAGATTTGATGGGTGAAACACTCAGTGAATATGCAAGTGGATGGTCGCACTCAAAGTGTTGCGATCAACAGCTCAATATCCAAGTGGAGACCAGTAACAAGTGGCATTCCTCAGGGTTCAGTATTGGATCTGATGCTGTTTAACAGCTTTGTTGGTGACATGGACAGCAGGATTGAGCAAGTTTGCCAATGACACCAAGCTGTGCAGTGCAGTCAGCATGCTGAAGGTATGGGATTGGCCATCCAGAGGGACCTGGAGAGTCTTGAGAGCCCATTAGAACTTCATGAAGTTCAACAGGCTAAGTGTATGGGCCTGCACTTGGGTCAGGGCAACTCCAAACAGAAATACAGGCTGGGCAAAGAATGGATCAAGAGCAGCTCTGAGGAGAAGGACTTGGAGGTGCTGGTGGATGAGAAGCTGGACATGATTCAACAATGATTCTGCCCTTGCAGCCCATAAAGCCAACAGCATCTGGGGCTGCATCAAAAGCAGAATGGCCAGCAGGCTGAGGAAAGTGATTCTGCCTCTCTACTCCACTCTTAAGAGATCCCATCTGGAGTACTGCATCCAGCTATGGGGCTCCCAAAATAAGAAGAGCATGAACCTCTTGGATCAGGTCTAGAGGAGTGCCTCAAAGATGATCAGAGGGCTGGAGCACTCCTTTTATAAAGAAAGGCTGACAGAGTTGGGACTGTTCAGACCGAAGAAGAGCAGGCTTCACAGAGAAGCTTAGATCAGCCTTCCAGTCCCTAAAACAGGTCTATAAGAAAGCTAGAGAGGAACTTTTGACAAGGGCATGTAGCAGGGGAACGCTTCAGACAGAAAGAGGGTGGGTGTAGATTAAAGAAAAGGAAGAAATTCTTTACTGGGAGGGTGGTGAAACACTGGAACAGATTGCTCAGACAAGTTGTGGAAGCCCTATCCCTGAAAGTGTTCAAGGCCAGGTTGGATAGGGCTTTGAGCAACCTGGTCTAATGGAAGGTGTCTCTGTCCACGGCAGGGAGGTGGGAACTAGATGATCTTTAAATTCCCTTCCTACCCAAATCTATGACTCTATGAAAATTATTAGAAGTTTTTCCTGACATTTTTAAAGCATGGCAATTAGAGAAAAAAAATATTCAGCCAGTATAGCTGAGTACTCACATAATAAAAGTCCAGGAGCAAGAATCACAAAGCAGGCATTGAGCTCACCTGAGCAATATACTGATTTAGAAGTCAAGCAAGCTATGTGCTTAAGAGCTGGCACATTTGAATCCCATGAATGGCTAAATTTCATTAATTCAATTTGAAATGTGCAAAAGCCATTTTTGCCAAGGTATTTGACATGAGTTTCATTTTTCTTGCATTTCATTCCCCTTAGTTAAGGTGAAGAAAGCAAGAGCACTGCTCTTCCTTGCCTGTCAACAGTTCAAGATACCAGTTAAAGGCTCCTCTTCCAAATCCTTTAAAACAGAATCAAGAAAACTGAAGGCAGGACAACCGCACACTTGAGGTGTCACTCTGTAATTAAGGAACTTTGACTAATATTATCAACAAAGGATGCAACTTACTCCATTTCTTCTAACCTTCACTACTCTTAGCTCTCACCCTTTTTTGCATTCAGACAATCTAATCTCCATAGACAGTTTTCTTCCACATTCCATAGTGCCTTGCATAACCAGTTCTAAAGTTACTGTAACAAAGTAAAAAGCTATAACAACCATATATAACGGAGCTCATGGGCCATTCACTGTTTGAGTTTAACACTCCCTGCACAGGATTTTCCCCATGAGGCTCTGTGAAGCTTTGTTTTCTATGGAGAAACCTCTGTGAGATTTCTCAAGTGGTGTGACATGTTACACTAAACAGAAAACAGATTGCAAAATCTATCCTAAGATCCAGGGAAAGGAGTCTGTGGCCAGAGAGCATCCATCATTTTCTTCCACAGTGGCAGTGCACATATTTATTGTGGGGTAATTAACAGGCCATCGAAAGAAAGGGTGGAGAGTGAGCATGAATCCCTGGGTAGGGCTGGAAAGAAAAACCCTGGTGAGTCACCTGTAGACTGATGGAAGGAAAGAATGATTGAGTCTCAGAGAAAGGTGAGAGAAGCTTGACCATAACAAGCCAAGGAAAGCAACTAAACCTTTAGAGAGCTAGGTGGAAAGGGTGTGCCGGATCCTCTGCTTAAGTTAATATCAACTCAGTTTACGTTAATTGAACGCTGTCATTATGTTACGTTACTTCCCACACCACAATAGTCTCTTCTCTAACCAATCCAGCTGTTTCATTTTGCCAGTTGACATGACAAGCAAGGACTGAGGCACAACTCACAGGCACACACCCAACTCAGGCACAAAACCTGGGTCCCAACTAACTCTTGTGATAAGTGAAACTAGTGATTCGTGCCAAAATGACACTGAAGAAGGTCAGTGTGACCTCGAGAAGGGAGAAAAAGATTCTAAAACTTGAAACAGACTAGCTCACCTTATCTTGTACATAGCTGAACTAAGCTTAGTCAACAGGAGGTTCACACTTTCTTGTCGAGAAATACGAAAATTTATAGCCTGTTGTATAGGTAACAGAAACATCTGTTGAATTCTTGACATAACGATGGAAAATGTATATGCATGTGGGTAATGAATATGTATGAGATAGCTAGAATAAAGTGTCTAGCTAATATCTGTTTCGGTGTGGCAGGCTAGGAGTGTTTACCTCTGCCTCATCACCCAGTGCTGTTTTGCTTTTACCATATAATAAACTCTTATTCAAAAACCCATTTGGGCTTGAGATTCTGTTCCTCACACTCTGGTTTATTACTTTTGAGGATGTAGAAGTTCTTAACACTAGTGGAGTTGTAATTTGAACACAGAAGGCCGATGAATTTGGCTTTCATTAAGAGCCTCAATAGTATCACTACCTAAATTCTGAATGCTTCTCTTTGCCACCCTCTGATGATATGATCTGCTTTCAGGTTGTAATTATAGTATTTATAGTATATACAATATTTAAATTTTATCTGGCATTTGAAATTTTGTATTAAACTAATATTATCAATGTCTCAAGATTTGTCCCTACTTTTATGCAAGAAACCAAGAGGAAACAGTAAAATTTGTGACATACTCAGAATAATTTGATTTACTGTTATGACAGTGGTCAATCCATTGGTATAGATTTTTGATACAAGATCAGCGTAAGAGTAGAATATTTGTCAGCCATATCCTTGGCTCTTGCAATTAACTTCCAATAACTTTCCAATAAATGGTGTCTGTTCAGTCTACAGATCTCTCCTGAATAAATTTCCATGTTAGCTGGTGCAGACGTGTCAAGATAAGTTTCTGGGTTTCACACATATTAAAAAGGAGAAAAACAGTGAAAAATGCAGGAAAAAAATCAATAACACTTTCAACACCTCTCTGGACATTCCCTCTCGGAAACAAAAGTGCTTTGTTTTAGTGCCAGGCAATACCAAAAACCATGGTCTCGTAGTGTACATTAGCAATAAAAACAGCCACTTCGGTTTCTGTTATTAAGATACTTCAAAACTTGCTTCTGGGATTTCTTTCCTCTCATACAACTGAAGTAGAGAGCGTGCTCCTCCCAACCTATGTAAGTAAGCTCTTTTCACTGTATTATCTGGAAAACTCAAAAGTACTTGAATTAATTTGTTTTAATCTACAGGAACCACTTGGAACAACCATCCATGTGACCAATGAACATGTTTACTTAGACCTTTCTAGGTTTTATGATGCTTTCATCTACAGTTATGATTCCCCCAGCAAGCAGTAAAATTTCAAATTTTCATATGCCACCTAACTTTATTGACCTGAATTTCTTCTGCACCAGTTATGTTATCAATAATTTCACCCTCTCCTTCTGGTAGAGATGGAGGAAGAGAGAGAGGCTGTATGGTTGGATAAGCTGAATACTAGAACATCATTTGACTGTCACTATTCCCCGGAGATCTAAAATTTCAGTCTAAGCAGTAGCATTCCTAACAGCTCCAGAACACAAAGGTTTGAGAGAAATATGTGGACAATATCTTTTGAAGAACGTCTTTGAATACAGCTGGGAGAGCCTTCACAACAACCACTGTGCACTGGTGAACGCTTAGTGAAACAGCATATTTGAGCCTGGCATGCATTGCTTTAGTCAGAGTTATAATGAGTGAAAAACTGTCTTAGAGGAAAAAAAGAAGTGTTCAATACTAACACTCTGCTTAGCAACAACTCCAGTAGAAGAGACAGGACCAAAGAAAAAGCAGCCCTGACCCCAGTGACACACTCAGTCATCCGAAGTATAGATACCTTTCTCATCTTTACTAGATGAGTAGAAAAGCACTAATGGCCTCCTCAGAAAGCTCCTCACTTTCTCAGCATTCCCTTGCTCTAATACACCCAATGGAAAGCAAGGAACTCTCTCTCCATGTTTCAAAGTAACACAGGAAGATCCTGACTTTCTGTTATGTCTTTCCTGCAGAGGTGGGTGTAACTGAGAAGTGAAGAAAGCTCTGCTACTTCTAACCATCGCAAGTAGCTTATTGCTAAAGGTATAGGCACATTAGTTGCTGACAGCCTAGTTTGTAAGGTGGCTTATTTAATTGTTTAAGTGAGACTAGAGTATATTTATTTAATACGACTAACTGGTCACGTAAACAAGAAATCATTTGCCTTCTTTATGTACAGATGAATTTATATTCATTATGAGTACTGGCACAGAATAAAACAATGTTCTATGGGCAGGAAATGCAGTATTTTCTTTTCTCCTGGTTTGTTGAAGCATAAAGATACAGATCTGGGGTGTGTAAACAGCTTACTACTCATTATGAAGATGTAACTTCATTAAACATCCTGGACATTTTGACAGAGAACGTTTCATGCTATAGAAGGCCAAAATGTTGACTTAATTACCCCAACATTGCCATAGCAAGCTACCATTGATTTCAGTCCGGAAATCAAATTCAATAAAACTGCATAAAGAAACTATTTTTTCTTTATCTTATAATACTAAATGAGTGAGGATCTGATATATTTAGAGCTAAACAGAAGTGGAAATAGGGGCTGAACTGAACTAAATTGAAAGAAAATGACACCATTCTCTTCACTAACACCTGAATGGAATATTGTACTCTCCTCTCCTATTCCTTTACGGAAATACTTTAAAATGTATAATTGTGGGAGTTGATTTTGATAAGAATCCAAGGGAGTTAGGCATCTGGCTGTGACCACATTTTACAATTAGAACACCTTCCTGACTGTGTCTGCTTCCCCTGCTTCAGCAGAAATGATAAACATCAGCAGAGACTGCAGAACTGAATCTTACCAGACATGTAGAAGGTAAAACCATCCTATTTTACCCAAAGAAAGTCCTCTCTACATGTCCTCTCTACACATCCTACTATACTTTTTTTTTTCGGCTCCTTAATCGTGTGGCTCCCCCACCCCAATTATATCTCCCAGATCCCTCTTGCTAAACCCCGCACTGAGAAGCAGCCTTCCTTTAATTTCTTACAATGAGATTTTTTAATCCATCAGCTGCCTTCATTCTTGTAAACTGGCAGGAGGCTGAAGATGAAGATGAACTGAGGGAAAATGTTATGTGCATATCAAGTGCTGGACTGTGCATAGTTTTTGCCAAACCTTGCAGTTCTAAAAGAATGGTTCCACTAACTTTGTATATTTTTGTCCATCTTTTACTATATTCAAGTGAGGTCTATTGACCTTAAAAAGAGACAGAAATCTGCCCAGAGCAACCCATCCTACCCATCTCCAACATCAAGCTAAAAAAGGATAAAGTGACATGAAACAGTAATACTGTCCATGATTATCATAGTATGCATTTGTTCCTTTGAAATGATAATCCAGTAAAACTGCAAAAAGACAATGTTCAGTTTAAAAAGTCTGTTAAACCTTTACTGGCAAGCCTTATAGACTCAGTTCATTGCCTGTTTCTCTAATTTGTAGTTCTCATAACTCTACAGATGTGAATGGAATTAAACAGGAATGATAGTGAAACAATGCAACCATAATCATAGGCCATAATCAATCTTTTTTATTCCTATAAAGCTGGTATATAGCTGTCTGACTTTGTGAAATTAGTCCTGATATTTTCTATGAAAAGGCAAAATCAGATTACTCAAAGAATTGAGAAGTAGATTCCAAGGTTTAAACCCGTCTTGAACAAATGCAGGAGACGGTGCAGGTGAAGCTGGCTCAGCCTTAGTCAGGTGAATGTCTAATGCCTGTCAGTACCACAGAGGGGTTTCCATAGTACACATGCACAGCAACTGTGTGAGAGTGCAGGGCCCTTCAAGGTTATTATTCTGTTCTTTTTACAAGATTAGCTGCCCCAATAAACATGGAGTAACTTCTTAATGTTGGGTCCCCAGACATGAAATACTCCACACCTCCTCAGACTTCAGAAGTCAGAGGGGTTTTTTGCCAATGGTCTGCCTGGCATCAATTTTAGTACTGAAAAACTTTGAACAGTTACTTGCCATCTGCGTAACTGTAAAGCAACACCAAATTTAATTTGTTCCAGGACCTGTTATTTGTGGAGGAGGAATTGTGTTTTATTTGAAATCATGTTATGTTCCTTTATTAGAAGGAACTTTAACAAAGTATACGTACGTAAATGTATTTACTCCTCCCAAAATGCAAATACCATTGGTCAGTTTCTGGGGAAGGAAGAGCATCCTCTGTTTACCTGTTCACTTGCTAAAATCCCCTGAACCCCACCTTTCTACACTCTCTGAATCAATCTGGGACTGAAGCCAAAGTCACCTACTATATAAGAGTGACAAAGCACAGGTGAACTACTGGTCCTGATCAACTTTAGACCCAACATCCTTGTGCCAAACTCCACTCAAGATGGGGTTTGGCAGGGGGATATTGTTACCAGAATGGGCTTTCCTGTTAGCAGTTTGCTTTATCCATCAGATAGGTAAGAAGTTATCTTTTTTATTGGGAAAAGAAAAAGTAATCTCTTTAGATCTAATAATATATTTTAAACAACTATATCATTGATTCCTTTAACAGATGGTTGCATTTAAACAAGATTTCTTTATATATTTTCATTGAATATTTAATGTCTGTCTATTAAATTTAATATTGCCTCAAACTTCTGTACATAACTACATTTGGAAGGTAGCCTTGAAGATCAAATCCAAAAGAACCATTATTCATGTCTTAAAACATCGGTTTTTCAGTATTGCTTATGCCTTACAAAAGCATTTTATTTCTGCTGCATTTTGTATTAGGATTCCTTAAGAATGTTATGGTTTTTATGAAATCTAAAACATTACCTTTCTCAGCTAGATCAGACCACTAGTCGATCGAATTTTCCAGTATTTTGTCACCTCCCAGGCGCTAATACCAGATTCCTCAAGGTTTATTGCAACTTCTTTTGAAAAAGAGACTAGGAGGGAATATTCATAGGGTAAGGATTTTTAGTAATTGTGCATTTATAATAGCCAATGGAAAATATTTATATATAAACTTCAGATATTGAATATGAGCAGGACAGGGAGATTAATCTGACAATTTACAATCCATCATTTTGAGTGGATCTTTTTCTCCTGTCAATATTATTTCCATCAAGGCTGGTCTTGGCATTTTTTGTTAACATGAGTAATCCTGCTAAGTCAATGGAACCACTCCAACTGAAACTACTTGCACAAGTACAAGCTTCATACATCCATCCCATTCATGTACAGTAATTTCTGCCCTGTCAGCTAACATTTTTAAATCTGGAGATCGCCTATGTAAATATATCTTGCATATAATTTGCAAAACATTGACAAGTGCAAGTATAATTTTAGGCTGCTTTATAGTTTCTGCAATAAACACTAAAATACTGTGAAGTTGATTTATATTGTACTTGAAAATATAACAATCATGTAGAGTATAAATTTATGTTTAGAATTACGCAACATCAGTCAAAAACATTCATTGAACAAGAAACTTATTTCTCCTGTGCAGTGCTAATCTGCTAAACTGCTTTGAAAAATGACTGGTGGTTAGACAGCGTCCAGCAAACACGTATTTATTTGAATCACCCCCTGTGGAAAATACTGTCCAACGTCCTGACCAAAGAATACTGGTCCTATCCCACGCCATCTCCTCAGACATTTTGTGGCTGCTGTTATATTTTGTGTCAAATATTAGCTTTTATAGGTTAATAATAACAATAATTGCATATGTGGATTGGCAGCTGGAGACACACTTAGCAAGATGTACCCAAATAATCGTAATAATTACATTAATTTCCAAATTCTCAAATAGTGAATGATCTTAACTATTCTTACAACTGAGAGACACCAACGTGGTATTGTGTAATTGCTAAACAAACCAATGCATCTAGAATTTCCTTGGGAATTTATTTGCTAAGTAAATAAAAGCCCCTGCTGTTTCCTTGAGAAAAATTAACAGACCAAAATACATGTATATACTATTTTGTTCTGTTACAAACGTTCCCACGCTAGAATAAACAAACCTTCTATGATTCTAATCCTGCTGAGATTCCTATAGATGTGTTGCGTGAGAGCAAACTTTGTCCAGTTGTTGAGACTTAAAAAGGTATTTCTCTTATCTGATCAGTATCAATTTTTCTCACTTGAAAAGTATCTACTATAATGATATGAATGCATTTACTTAATGTTGTTATCTATGATACTCCAAGACGACCAAGAAATGGAAAATGGTTAAACTCTGTCTTACGTCACTTCTTTGTACATCACTAGTGGTCACACATAATGTTAAATGAGAGAAGAATTAAACGCCTAGAGCTGAAAGAAACTCCAGACACTGTAGCAACTTCAAGTTATGGCGGGGCTGCCCTGAACCCTTTCCTCCAAAGCCTTGCTTCCTGGGGCCCTCTTTGGGAGTGGGGTTTGAATTCCTTCAAACAGGCATTCTTCAGCTCTGGGATCAAGTGCTAAATCTGCTTATGTTGTTTACACAGCCAGAAGTTATATTAGGAAAGTAATTTTTTGGAAAGGTGCATCTCATCCAGTTATTTTAAAGGCAAAGGTAGTTGTTCAACTTTCATGAAGTTGTGTAGGCTGAGCTTCTTCAGTGGAGAAAATGCTCAGGGAGGAATACACGCACTAAAGGGGACTGGGGTTTATGGCACACCCCTGACTTCAGCATTTCCCCTCTTTCGCTGATGTGGTTCTCATTTCAGTGAGATGAGCCTTGTGCATCCAGTTCTGAGCTGGTTAACTCTTCTCACGTATTGTGTAAGGAAAAATGAGACTTAATTTAGGGCTAAATTACACAGGCAGTTCCGCTTTGACTGAGAAATTCTCTAAGCACCGAGAGTGCTCATTCACATAATCCAGATAAGGACTCAGATATCAGTCATTTCATCACTTAAATCCTGTGAGGATTTAGACTTGGCAGTTATAGGTACATGTTAGTCAATATGTTCCAAGCGTAGTTATTGCAGGCTGACTGTTTTCAGTCCTTCACAAAAGAAAGTTGTGGCCCTTCAACTTTTACAGGAAATGCCTGCCATATTTACTTATAAAATACAAGAGCTTAGAGCACTGACCTACGTGGTCAGGGTCAGTCTTTTTCTAGGCATCAAAGCATTTAGGTCAGAGTTTGTCATTTCTCAAAAGCCTGTGCCCCAGATGGGGTAGCAAGAACCCTTGGTCAGATAGACTCACAGTATGATACTTAAGGTTTTCTGCAGAGAAGATGTGAGTTTGAACCATCTCAGTGCAAGTAGGGGGGTAGAAAAGGAAACCTGGTTCTTCTAACTTCTCTTGGGTTACTGCTCAGGCTATAGCCCTTTTGTTGTCCCTCAGAGATACCTTCTTGTATCCAGATGCAAAACAAATCTAGATCCCTGACTGAGGCTTCAGATTTGCTCCCAGAGAAAATGCTTAGACACTAAAGAAACTGTCATATAAATATCTGCAGCCATTATTGGATCAAGCTCGAAGTCCCTTGATTCTTTAAACCAGTTCTGTGCCTTTTCTTATTCTAATCTAGCTATTACACAACAATTTTAATAAATTACTTGCTTCCATTTTTTGGATTATTTCTATATTGTTTCACATATTAGCGAGATTCAGTGCAGCAATTTCACATATTAGTGAGACTCAGTGCAGCAGGGCTGCTATCCAGTCACTGGACTCTCTTGTAGTGAATTTTGAGAGAACCAAAACAAGTAGATATACCTGATGTTGTTTAGACTGCAAAATTTGTGCATTTGTAATAGAAAGTCTCTTTCTATAATTACATTTCAGCTTTTTTTGAGCAATATATTTCACTTTTTATGATGTGATATAGGACTCCCCCCTCAGTTTTACAGAGATGTACCTGGGTCCTTTGATACTATCTAAATGCTTTACTTTAAACGTTCAGATATAGGACATTACTCTTCATATGTTTTTGACTTTTTTTTTTCACAGGAGGTCAGATTGGAATCCAAATAGGAAGCAAATTCTCTGGGGGTCTTCTAAAAAACCAAAATGGTACGTTTATTTATACTGTGTATTTGTATTTATTTACTACATTTATATTAAATAATAAAAATACCTTAAAAACCTCCTTTGCATATTGCCAGTAGTGTCAAATAAAGAGAAATGTCTATTAACAAGCCTCTCTTTCTCTCTCTCTCTCTAAGCATAATAATAGATTTATTAGACACTAACTACTATGCACAGATGATTATATTTCTATAATCATAATTAGCTAAGAAAACAGATTTTTGTTTGTAGAGGCTGTATGCATATGTGCATGAACATGTATATATTAAAATCAGAGCAGAATGTATGTGCAGGTTGTTTTTTCCTTATAAACAAGGAAATGAAACCACTTTGACCTGCTTCCAAGTCAGTGGCTGATGTTGGGAAATCAAAATGTCAATCTATCAACACTGATTTTTACCATGTAATGATTTGAGACCGTCCTGTACAACCAATTTGTGGTCATTTTTAAGGGTTTTCAGCCCCCTAACAGAAAAATATAAAACAGAGAGCAAAGGGGATAATTAAGGTTTTATTCCCTCCTTAGAAAGAGGAGGTATAATAAGAAGGCAACTCTGCTTTTGTACCAGTAAGAGGTTAATTTTGTGCAGTTCAACCCTTTGTATTGTTCAGGGCATCTGAAGCACTCCAATATGCTGCACTGTGAATTTCTGCCTTCCTAATGCAACACAGAGTTCCATAAAACAGTCAAAACTAAAGCAGAAAATGCAGATCATCAGAGTTGAAAACAATTTCTCGTGATTTAACTAATCCAACTTTGAATTTTAGTATGCACTTTTAATCTGACCCATGGCCTGTGTAAAATAAAACAGACTTAACATTGTTTCATTGGATTTGGCATAATTAAATCTCTAGTCCTTTCTATGTCTATCCTAGGTGTAAATTTTGGTATTGTACTAGTTTTTGTTTTCTTTCTTACTTTTTTTCTAGCTTCTCTTGCAATTTCAGCTAAGTTGAACATCATCCCACCAATGCTGACAAATCTAGTAATAACACGTAAGTAAAGGAAATAAAATGCATTCAGTAAGTGTTCAGTCTTAGAGGATATAGGCAACGGAATCTATTACAAATGGGGAAAGACACTGGTAAAGGAAGTAATCAATAATTAAGAGGAGAAACAGGGTGATTAAGAAACATAATATTAAACTGTTGCCTTAGCTGAAATGCAGATAACCAATCAAGCTCTAGCTGAACATAACTGTAAGCATTTATAGGGGTATATGAGTAACAATATAAGCCAAGTAATGAAGGAATACACAGTATTATAATGGATAGATAGAAAATAACAAATGGAAGTAGGCAGGCCAAAACTGTTCAGTATGAAAATGAAGCCTCAGACAAGCTGATTTTCACCATGTTGATGCTGGGAATTTTAAGTCATTCTTTAACATCTGGTTTTAATTCACAGCTTCCAATCCTGCTCACAATGGCCGCGTATGCAGCACGTGGGGCAACTTCCACTTCAAGACCTTTGATGGAGACATATTCTCCTTTCCCGGGCTCTGTAACTACGTTTTTGCCTCCCATTGCAACTCTCCCTATGAGGATTTCAACATCCAGATTAGGCGTAAAGTGGTGGGAAATGCTCCAACAATCAGCCGTATCACCATGAAGCTTGAAGGTGTAGTTGCTGAACTAACAAAGGGTGCTGTCTTGATCAACAGCAATAGGTAAGCTTATTCATAACACTTGTTTCATCACCACAGACTTTTTTTCAAACTTGCCAAGTACTTGGGTGTATTTGGGGTGAAGCAATTATATATTCTTCAATAAATCTGACAATTTTACCAACATAAATAATGATTAAAATGCTATTGATTTCTATCACAGGAAATCAACCCTCTCTTTAAATATTACCTCAAAAATACAATTTGGATGAAAAATCATGAGAAGCTGGATCCAAATTTAGATTCATGTTTCATAACATTGGACTATCTTATTTTAAATTGCTTTTCTTTCCACCAAAATACATTATTTTAGAATCCCTACAGATCCTGGATACCACAAGCCTTTCTTTTCTTCTCATCAAACATCTGGATCAGAAATTAACTAGCATTCTTTCTGCTTTTTCCCAGAGTTCAGCTGCCATATAGTCAATCTGGTATTGCAATAGAGAAAAGCAGCATCTACCTGAAAGTTGGCAGCAAAATCGGTATTGTGTTATTATGGAATGAAGACGACAGCATCCTGGTAAGAAATGTTCCTGGACGTGTCCACATCTTCAGGGACCAGAGCTGATCTTTGATTAGGGCAGTTGCTGTCTGGTTAGGGGGTTACTACTGCCTTCTTAATTCATACTGTTGAGCAATTCTTTCCTAGTAAATATAGGCTTGCATCCAGGTAGTCTTAAAGAAAATTAGATGGATTTAAATCAAGTGGATAGCAGATGTCTGTTTAAAATAGGATGAAAAATCACTTTCATTATATCATTAGCTATTAGTATCATTATAGAGCCTAATTACCCCTTCAGATATATATGTTTCTTGCAGAATTTCACTCTCTTAGGACTTCATTTTTGCTGGTTTGATTTTCTTCCTGAAGACTTAATAGAAAGAAGCTGAGAGCAGTATAGATACTACAGTGAAAATTTAAGTCTGTTTCAAGAGCATCGATAGCTTAGACTCTGCACTGTAAATCAAATTTAGGCCAACTCTTTATTCTGTCCTCCGTGTTTGAATTAAATTGCTGAAGAAAATATCACAGATCTGATTAAAAATACTTAGAGGCAGCAGGTATAAGTGTTTTATGTGGTCTTGAATATATTTTAGAATGTTTATACTAACTTCTATCAACTTACTATCCATCATTTTAGCTAGAATTGCATGAGAAATATGCTAATCAGACCTGTGGACTTTGTGGGGACTTCAACGGCTTTCCAATTTACAATGAGTTCATTTCAAACAGTAAGTTTTTTAAATAATAAATTGGTTTACAGGGTCTCCAACATGCCTTTTTTTTTTTTTTTCTTTTATCTCTGACATCATGAGCATTCCTCTTTCTTATCTTGTTAAGTTGTTAACTCAGAAGATTTGATTTCAATCTCTGGTACAGAGATCAGATAAAGTGATTTAATACTTCAAGTGTAAATATAATACTGGTGCTAACAACTGGTTGCATATTTCTTCATGCCATTGTTGTACATCATGCTGGTATACCTAATCAGCCAACTCCATAAAAATGACCCAGATTTTTACTACTAAGATAAATAATACAGACATATATTCAATAAAACAAAAGGCAATTGAATTTTGTAGACAGTACATTTCTTGTTTCAGTTCTGTCTTAAAATTGGTACATCCACATTTCCCTGCTGAATTGCACAATCTTTGTAAGATCTTATCTTATTTAAACAATCCCCAGCTCAAGCATTTTCCTAAACCTTGTTTTACAGCAGTCTCCATTTTTCAAATCCCTGTTTAGATTTCTTTTCTCTTCCCTACATGGGCACAATACAACCTGGAAAGAGTTTGTTATTTTTCTAGTAAAAATCTTAGTGTGCATCTAGACATAATAGGCTGAGAATTGTTTTCTAATATAAATTGAGACAGTGACTTAGTGCTTGCTCTGGAAGGTGTAATGATCACATTTAAAGACTTAAGGGAACTAACTGACTTGGCCAGTCTTGAGCCAAATTCTTGAGATAAATAAAAAATAACAGTCAGTTGCATTGAACAAAATGCCCCAACCTTCATTACTATACTTCTTTTCTACAGATGTTAGGATGACAGCCCTCCAATTTGGGAATTTGCAGAAAATGGATGGGCCAACAGAACACTGTGAGGACTCCACTTCTATTCCAACATATAATTGCCCTGATGATTTGGTAAGGATCTTTTGACTTTTTACTTTTCTTTCAATTTTATCTGTTCCCTTACACAACTTCAGACAGGTCAACAGGAAAAGCCTTCAGGTAACAGTGACTTAAAGAGGGCTGTAAGATTCTGTTAAACAATAATCACACAAAGTAACCCAAATTAAAAACCCAAACAAACAAACAAAAATCCCTCAAAACCCAAACAATCAAAAAAACACCCCCAACCAACCAACAACAACAACAAGAAACCAAACCAAAAAACCAAAACCTTCTTTCTATTTACTGGAAGTTCTGTGTCTTTTTTTCTCCAAAGGATGACATATGCCAGAACACATTGACCAGCTCTGCATTTGCAGAATGTAATGACCTAGTTGACGTTAGAGAGTACATTAAGACTTGTCAAGATGACTTGTGCCAGTCTGAAGAATCTAAAAACACCTCATGTATCTGTGACACCTTTGCTGAATACTCCCGCCAGTGTGCTCATGCTGGTGGGCATCCTCTGAACTGGAGAACCTCAAAACTGTGCTGTAAGTATCACTGGAGATGGCCCTGCTTTATGCTCAGTAACTAACAAACAACAGGCTCTCAAATTTTCTGAGGATACCTGAGAAGTTACAGGCCATTCAAGACTGTATTCTTCAGAGGATTCTGATGTACAAGTTGCAGCAAAAGAGCTAAGGATTTTCATACAAACTGGGTTAAACACTATCAAACACTTACCTGGATACTTTAATGAGAGTCAAAGTGTAATTTAATTAAATTGGACAGTAGATGAAGCAAATAAAGGAGAAACAAGAAGAAAGAATGAGGCAAGCCAGCTTGCTTGTATTCTTGCTTATCTCCTTTTCTCATGGTGGCTACAGCAACTGGTACTCTCAATTATTAACTGATCTGGGGTTTCACAGGTGTTTGGCTGGTTAAGCACATATTTATCTCCTCTTGCTTGGTAGCGAGGGGTTTGCACGGGTAGCTCTTGATACCATCACCAGCATTTGCTCCCAAACAAAAGCCCATGATGTACTGCTTGCCCTTCTGATGGTACCTGAAAATGCAAATATGCTAAAGCTTTAGGAATTTAAGCCTTACATTTCCCGAGCAATACAGGTGTTCATGGGAAGGGAACCTTCAGTAGAAAGACAGACCTTGTTGACTTTCTACGGTCATTACCTTGCTTTCCCTAGAAATCCAGTCACTGAGCCAGCTCAGCACCAGTCACGGAATGCACATCTCAGCAGTAAATATGAACCTAAGGTGATTAAAGTTGTAAATTTTGAAAGCTGGTGGTCAATCTGCTGTTTGGTGCACATTTTTATCTAGCTAAAAAACTTAAATGGATATATATATTTACATATATAGTGAACCAGAAATACTTTTGACTGGAAATAAATAAAAAAAAAAATCAATCTTTCTTCCTTTTAAATTTCAGCCAAGCAGTGTCCTTACAACATGCAGTACCAGGAGTGCAACTCCCCCTGCGCTGATACATGCACGAATCCTGACCGATCTCGGTTTTGTGAAGAACATTGTATTGATGGTTGTTTCTGCCCCCCAGGCAAGTTCTTAAGTACTCACATCTCTGATCCTAAAGAACAATAGCTTACCTGCAAGATTTGGGCAGGTTCCACGTAGACTTTACATCTCATGTATTTGCATTTTTCACAGCTGCGAGTGAAAACGATTTGTCATGTCTTAGCCAAGAAAAGTTATCTGAATTAATTGCCAATGCAAGTGCAGCGTTCAGAAAGAAGGAAAAAAGAATAGCAAACAGATCAAGGCTAGTCTTTCAACCAGCCACCTGTGCTATGAGAAGTCCCTCTTTCAGAGCAGGTGGAATTTAAGAATACAAAGGTTGAATCCTTCACTGAGCAAACTGACATAGGCCTGTAGTCCTACTGTCCTCTACATTGGTGTGTCTATTTGCAACAGCTGCAGATATGTCTCTAAGATGATATTTGGGATTTGTAACAAACAAAATGGCATATAGGAAATATAATTTATTAAGGTTTTGTCTTTTTTTTTTTTTTTTTTTTTCCCAATCTAGGGACTGTATTTGATGACATCAGCAATTCTGGCTGCATTCCCCAGCAGCAGTGCTCCTGTATTTACAATGGTGTCACCTACGCTACAGGAACTTCTTTTTCAGAGCCGTGCCAGACATGGTAACCTTTGTTGCTTTTCTAATTCACTATTTCCTTTCATATATTTAATGATTTTAATAGTTTGTTATATGCTATTGCATAATTGGTAATTGACATGTGTATTTAACTGACCACTACACTTCCAAAATACCACTAAAGAATATTATTTGTTTTATTTAGCAACAGCCGTAACTTGCTTTGCACTTTAACTCATGGTGATCAAAGCAAGGATTTACAATGTTTAGATTTCTCACCAGTCAATTAAAATGCTTCCTCTTTATTTTGTTCAAACATTTGCAGCCCTGTAAGAGGAATGTTGCAGTAATTAATGTGTTTGCAAATATTTATTTTCTCCAGAGAAAACAACAGATGACACAATAGAACCTCCATTTCACAATTATTAATCCAGTAACTGTGCACTACCACATCACCTTAGAATAAAGACACGATGTGCATCAGGAATAGATGTGAAATTACATTTCCTTATTTGTTAGTTTATGATACAGTTATATTTAAAAAAAAAAAAAAAGGTTTTATGTTAGCTGAAAAACCCCAAACAATTATTTATCCAATATCTGCTTTAGAGAGTTCACCTGTCCAAAGATAGAAAACAGCTAACGAGGGTGAATGGTTACCAGAGTCATTGCGTTTAATAAAGGCCATGACAAGTTCACAATGTTTTGGAAAGTCTTAAAGTGAGATTCACTGTGTCAAACTACAGCCTGAAGGGAAAAGCAATAGCAAGCCAGGTGAACATAACATCACTGTCTATCCTTTTCCTCTAGACCACTGTTGCTGATTTCAACTGACTTTTATTCTTCCAGTACCTGTAATGGAGGCCAGTGGAGCTGCCAAGACAAGTCATGCCCAGGAACATGTTCAGTAGAAGGAGGTTCCCACATTACCACATATGATAAAAAACATTATGATCATCATGGAGACTGCACCTACGTCCTTTCTAAGGTGGGACTCCGACATTATTAGGTCATAAAGCCTTATACATTTATAGAAAGAAAGCTTGACCTCAATCAACACTTTTGAAACAACACTTTCAACACGTGAACATTAACTTACCTGCCACTTAGCCAGATGTTTACTACGCTGCCATTCAAATGAGAATCATCTGTTAACTATCAAGATGTCATGCAACCATACACAGCGCTCACTGGAAAATTTCCAGTTCTGTGATAATAATTTTTAAGAATTTACTTAGTATACATTCTTCAGTATAATTAACCCAGCTTTCTTACTGAGTTGCATCATTTTTGCCATGTTACTCTGCTGTATGGTATATGGCTAAATGGTACAAGTCTGAAAATTACAATACCAGTTCTTAAAAAAAATAAATTTTAGAAACTGAAATTTGTTTAATTTCTGTGAAGTTCAAACACATAAAATTAGTTCAAGTTACCTGTTTCACTTAGGTTTTGAACATTTTAAAATACTTAAGATAAATAGAATAATTAGAAGTGAATTATAATTAAAATACTTAATTACAGACATATGTAAGTGAAATGTTTTGATCTTTTAGGGGCTTTTCCCATTTGTTCTTTGCTTTCCTTTTTCCCCACCTGCATATTTCAGTAGAAGGAAATAAAATGTTGTATGTTACTGTTAGCTTGAAACATGTTTTATCTGAAATTTTGTCTAACATTTATACTAGTTACAGAAAGATTAGAGTTCTAGTAGAATTGAATCAACATTAGAAGTTGGCATGAATAAAAACACCAAATATTAATATGGATAACCATCTTGCTATCCATATGGATATAATCAATAAAATATAGATTCTACTTTTCTTTTTCATAATCATTACAACAGGGAAAAATTGAATCTTCAGCCAAAGAAGGTCAGGGATTTGTGACAGTCTGTATCTTCTCCAGAAACAGAAATATTTTTTCAGAGTTGAGACAAAGTTCTGTAATTAGTCTCTTGTGAAATAACTGCTGGCATTTTTTTCAGGACTGTAAAGATGAAACATTCACCATCCTGGTAGAACTACGCAAATGTGGCCTAACAGACACTGAGACGTGCTTGAAGACAGTGACTCTTAACATGAATAAAGGACAAACTGTAAGAATGCAAAATAAGCATTTTAAAAACATGGAGAGAAAAGAAACTAGACCTTAATCAGTCAAGGAGTTACATTTCTTTGTCAAATGTTCAACATATGCAACGAGTACATGTTATTTTTAACCAAGTGAAAAGAAACTGATTTTTTTTTATGAAAATCAGATCAGCCATAAATTTGGCTTTGTTGAATTTCATTAAGAAATACATTGTACTCACAAAGCAGAGAAAAGCTATTTTCTCTTCAAATTAGATGAAAAAAATAGGAGTTTTAAGGTTAGTAACTACAATTACAACAGTAAGGGATGTAACTCATCACTGAGATGTGTTCAAAGAAAAGAAGATGGTGTACTCCCCTAAAAAGTGAGAAAATAATTTTAAAAGTAATTATTTTATGGCAGGGAAAATTAGTAAAGGGTACAAAGTAGAAATAGGGAGGAGGTGAAACCACAAAACCCTACCCTTTTCATTGAATATCTAATTGATTTCACTCAAGTAATCACCATTATTACACTTTGGACAATAGTTAACCTTCACACATGGTTGGCAGCCCAGAAAGCCAGTCTAGGCTGTATCAAAAGCAGCGTGGCCAGCAGGTTGAGAAAGGTGATTCTGTCCCGACTCCACTCTGGTGAGACTCCTGGGACGCTGCAGACAGCTCTGGGGCTCCTAGCACAGGAAGAACATGGACCTGCTGGAATGGGTCCGGAGGGTCACAGAGATGATCAGAGGGCTGGAGACCCTCTCCTATGAGGACAGGCTCAGAGAACTGGAGTTGTTCAGCCTGGAGAAGTGAAGGCTCTGGGGAGACCTTAGTGCACCTTCAAGTCCCTAAAGGAGGCCTACAAGAAAGCCAGAAAGGGACTTTCTGCTGGGGCACAAAGTGATGGAACAAGAGGGAATGGCTTCAAACTGAAAAAGGGCTGGTTTAGATTAGAGATAAGGAAGAAAGTCTTTATGAGGCTGGTGAAAAACTGGAACAGGTTGCTCAGAGAATTTGTAGATGTCCCATTCCTGGAAGTGTTCAGGACCAGGTTGGATGGGGCTTTGAGCAACCTGGTCTAGTGGGAAGGTGTCCCTGCCCCTGGCAGGGAGGTTAGAACTAGATGACCTTTAAAGGTTCTTTCCAACCCAAACCATTCTGATTCACACAATTACCTTTTGTTTCTCTTTCTTATCAGCTCATCGATGTCAAACCTGATGGTAGTGTGTTTGTGAACTCCATCTACACCCAGTTGCCCATGTCAGCAGGTATTTTTGTTTCTCTAACAGTGAATGACACAAGTGCTTTTGAAGTAAAGTGAAACGTGTGGTGCCGTAAACGAGACAGTACAAGCATGGGCAAGAGTTTATAAACAGTAGCAAACAGGATTTACAGCCTCTTGATTTGATCACTCTCAGGTTTACGTCCTTCTCACTGCCCAAAATCGAATGCAGAAGAAATCTTTTTACTTCTTTTACCACTTGTTTTTTAACTACTACTCCCGTACTCACACTTGCTTCAAAAGAAATTTGATTTTTGTTCTCTCTTTCAGCAACTAATGATTCCATGCGATATTTCTGGCCTCTAGAACTCCTTATTTTTCCTCTTCAACAGAGTAGGGCCCCAATGTGTTCTGTACAAGCTTAGAAACAAATATAGAAATAATCTTTTTAACTCTCAGAACTGTACAGTTTTTCATACTTATTCTCTTTGAATTAGTAATCTCCAACTGCTTATGTTGAGACAGTGAATAAAATTAATAACTTGGTAGCTTCAAGCAAATTTCAAACTGTAAATTTTGATTTATATTTCTGATTCATTTTCATAAAGATTGGCTTTATTTCACCTCAAAGTTTGCAACAATTGTGATAGAAATTCAAGAACAGTATCATGTTTCCCACACTTGACCTCATCTCTTTGTTTTTCATGTGTAGCTAATGTTACCATGTTCAGACCTTCATCATTCTTCATGATCATGCAGACAAACTTTGGGGTCCACCTTGAAATCCAGTTCACACCCATCATGCAAGTGTTTGTGCGACTGGATGCTATTTTCAAAGAACAGACTTGTGGTAAGTGAATGAAATATAAGAACACCTTGATTAATGCATTTTGTGTAGTATAAGTGGTATAAACTTTTCACTGCTTTTCAATAGGTCTCTGTGGAAATTTCAATAATATCCAAACTGATGACTTCAAGGTCATAAGTGGAATAATTGAAGGAACAGCAACAGCATTTGCTAATACATGGAAAACTCAGGCTTCATGCCCTAATATCCAGCTGAGTTTTGAGAACCCTTGTGCACTCAGCATTGATAATGGTGAGTGCTTCTTAGAATTTTTTCTAGGTGTTTTTTTTCTTTTTGTTCCTCCCTAAGAAAAACACATCTGTTGGAAAGCAAGGATAAAAAAATAAAGACTTACACATTTAGTAAAAACCTGCACCTGAAATCAGAAACAAATATTTAAAATGAAAGCACTGAAGTAACAACGTAAAGACAGTCATAGAAACATAGGTGAAGGAAACCGTAAGGTCATTGAAAACACAGTAGGTGTCTCAGCCAACAACTTACTGTCAGAGAAGAGGATTACAGGAGTATCACTGGAAACCTTTTATTTATCCCCTTCAGCAAGTCATCTTCTTTGGTTTTAAGAACCTTAGCCCATAGGCTGAGTGAAAAAAAATAAAAGACAGGAGAAGGAGAGATTTAATGAAATGCCAGAAGGGGCTTCTTAGACCAGGGCAGTGTGTTTTTGTGACTAATGAAATACAAAGAGTAATGTGCATTTGTATTGTTTCTTCTTTTCACAGAAAAATACGCTCAGCATTGGTGTGGACTGCTAACTGACAGCACAGGGCCTTTTGCTGATTGTCACTATGCAGTGAATCCCTCTGTTTACCACACGGTACTTTGTTAGACTGTTTTCCCCTTTAGAAACAATAGAAACAGAATCATTACAACTAGCTACCAGAAAAGGACTGTTTCAGACATGTCTTACGCAATGCCTCTGTCTTAATTTCTGTGCTGCACTTCCTTCTTTCAACTTGTGTTTCTGTTTGTGTTGTAACATTACCTTATTCAATTGCCAGCCTTGGCTTAAAGATCTTGACTCATTTGCAAATAAAAAGGCAGCTATTTACTCCTGGATGGTTTCACACTATAGCAGAAAGTGTATGTAAAGGCATGTCAAATGCTTGTTTGAATATCAGTGAATTGTCATCTCATCAGCCTGGTATCTCATTAATACTCACTTGGCACAGAAAGCCCATTTCCTAATTATCATAATTCTGCTATCAATGTGTTGCAAATCATTCTTCTCATTAGGAGTCCTCCAGATATGGACACCAGTGAAAGGATGTGTCTGGGCTGCATGCTGTGAATAGAGCTTTGTACACTATTGTGCAGCTTATCCATTAATGCAGTTCAGAGGACCATGAAGTTGTTAAATGTTAACAAATGTTAACAGACTTGAAGACCACTATTTCCTAATAATAACTGCGGACATCAAGAAGTTATTAATTTCTATTTACCTGCATTCTCCACTGCCAGGAAACTTATACAAAGGCTAGACAGTGATAAAGCTATGTTACTGTGGCCTATGAGTAAGCACATCTGAAGAAGGATTAGGGAATAAGAACAGAAAGATAATGTTCATTGGCTTTTTAGATTCACCATATTACCGGTTCCAAGACTTTATTTTTCTCTCCATTCTTAGAACTGCATGTTTGACACATGTAACTGTGAAAATAGTGAGGACTGTCTGTGTGCAGCCCTGTCTTCCTATGTGAGAGCTTGTGCTGCAAAAGGAATCCAGCTGCAGGGATGGAGGACTGATGTCTGCTGTAAGTACTCTTAACTATCACATTTCCTAAGAATACACATCAATAAAAACTACCGATCAGAGATTATTTTCTACTAATTTCTAGCCAAATCAGTAACTGTTGAGGAAAGGATTTTGTTAAGTGCACTCTTGGAAGTAATTCTCTGCTGTCCTCTCCGAAACAATCCATTGCTAGCAAGAGTGAATATGAATAGAGGGGAAACATAGCTTGATTAGGAAAAGGACTGCTGTTATGGAAGTGCCTCCACCTGTTTCTCTTCAGCTTGGAGTTTCACTACAGCTTTATCACAAGTTACTGTAGAGAAAATGTGACATATTAGAATAACAGTACTAATAATACCAACCAGAACACTTGCAAATGAGAGGTCTTTGAAGCTGCATGCTGAGTTCTGCTCATCCAGTGGGTCTGTTTTCAGCATACTAGAAGACATTCAGGGAGACATCTTGTCTCATACTTCCAGGAGTTTAGGAGTTGGCAATGAGTGGCAGCACCAAATGGAGGTTTCTTCCTGAACTTCCATTTGAAAAATTATTTTCTTCTTTGCATGCATCACTTACTCCACATGTAGAGTAACTTTTCAGATCTAACTCTGGAAGTATTCAGAAATACATTTACATGAAAGATGCAATAAAGGCAGAGATGCACAGTATTGTTTACATGTTATTTCTATTGCTTTTATCGTGGGTCTTTTTCCCATGAGAATTTACCTTCTGTAATTAACAATCTATTTTATTTTCCTCTCTCAAGCAAAATACACTACCTCATGTCCCAAATCCCTAAGTTACAGCTATACCATCTCTTCCTGTCAACCCACTTGTCGGTCTCTGAGTGAGCCTGATGTCACATGCGACATTAAGTTTGTCCCAGTTGATGGCTGCACCTGCGTAAATGGAACCTACATGGATGAGAGTGGCAAATGTGTGCCTGCTAATGAATGCCCCTGCTACTACAGAGGAACTCCCGTACCATACGGAGAAGTTGTCCATGAAAATGGGCATGTATGGTAAGTGAATCTTTTGAAAAACATTCTAGCAATAGCATACATATTTTCTCATGAAAATCTGTTGCATTTAAGCTGGTTTCATCCTGCTGCCTGAATTTCAATACAGTGCTCTTCTCTTGAACTTCTTCAGCTTTAAGATATTTCAATTTTATTTTCAACTTTTACAAATGGTACATATTCCCCTGAGCTGCAAGACAGCGGCAGAGAGCAGAATGAAGCTACTACAATGAAAAGTGAAATGGTTAGTGACGTGTTACACTACTTAAATACACACAAGTCTATGAGGTCAGACGGGGTTCACCCAAGGGTCCTGAGGAAGCTGGTGGAAGTGTTCACTGAGCCACTTCGAATCATTTGTCAGCAGTCCTGGGTAACCAGTGAGGTCCCAGCTGGCCAGAGGTTAGCAAATGTGATGCCCAACTACAACAAAGGCCCTGCGCTACAAGAAAGTTACTGAGGTGCTGGAGTGAGTCCAGAGAAGGGTGGCAAAGATGGAGAAGGGCCTGGAGCACAAGTGTTACAAGGAGCAGCTGAGGGAGCTGGAGTTGTTTAGCCTGAAGGCAAGGAGGCTCAGGGATGACCTTATCACTCTCTACAGCTACCTGAAAGGAGGTTGTAGTGGTGGGGGTTGATCTCTTCTCCCAAGTAACAAGCGAAAGGAGAAGAGGAAATGGCTTCAAATTGCACCAGGGGAGCTATAGATTGGATATTAGGAAATATTTCTTCACTAAAAGGCTTGTCAAATATCAGAACAGGCTGCCCAGGGAAGCGGTGGAGTCACCATCCCTGAAGGTATTTATAAGACCTGTAGATGTGGAACTTGGGGACATGGTTTAGTGGTGGACTTGGCAGTGCTGGGTTAACAGCTGAGCTCAATGATCTTAAGGGTCTTTCCCAACCTAAATGTTTCTATGATTCTATGATATTTCCAGATTGATAGAGCAGTTATATTTATGTGCATTTTTTACTTAATTTCATAATTTTTCAAGTATAAAATTATGACAATATCAGCAAGTAGAGATCATATGAGACTGTAAGGAAGAAGCAGGGACATATACTCACTACAATCTATGAATTTTCATGTTAAGTAATAATGGATATCATATGAAAGCAGCACGTGCAGTGTTACTGAGGGAAATTCTTTCCAGAGACTGCAGAACAGCAGGAATACCTTTGAAAATTATGATTTCACAAGGGATAATTAGCTGTCAATCGCAGTATATGGTTTGAGAGGGGGAAAAAAAAATGTTTGTCCCTCTTTCACAGCACCTGCATCCAGGGAAGACTGAATTGCATCGGAGCACCGAATCCAACTCCAGGTGAAAATAACCTTCCCCCCCTTTTTTTCTCTTTGCCAGATATTCCCCAGAATAGTTCACAGAATTGATTTTTTTTTTAAGTATTTTTAACAGAAGTATTTCTCATTTAGTTATAGTGCAACAGCTATCATGAAAAGCAGGAGTGAGACTAGATTAATCATCAGACCTTTTTACATACAGACTTTTTTTCCAAAATACTGTCAGTTTTTTTTACTGGTAATTCAGTGCTCTGAAGTGTATCTAATCAACAGATTGAACAGACACAACAATATCTACTAACTGATATGGGGAATTTCCAAAGAATTTCTAGATGGTTTTAGTGGCTACAGCTGTGGAATAAACCCTATGCCATTTCTTTACTACTCTTACTTCTTTCCTTCCTCTAGTCTGTGAATCTCCCATGATCTACTTCGACTGTAGAAACCTCACTGCAGGAAAAACAGGAGCAGAATGTCAAAAAAGTTGCCAGACTCTGGATATGCAGTGTGTAAGTATGTCATGGCTGAATGAAATAGTGCTTCCAGGTTTTGCCTTTGCTCTTACTGCTAAAGTAACTGCTCTGTTGGATCTACTCCACATCTACAACACAGATACTTTATTCTTGTAGCAAAAGCCTATAACATGGTTATGAAGCATTAACAATGGGACCCTTAGATCAAAATATAATGAAGCAATATCCAAATTAATTCTTAAGATTAGTGTCTGCTTTTCTTCAGCTACTGCAGGTAACAGTAACTAGCTGTGAAAAATCAGAGACTATATTACCCATTTGACTTCTGTAGGAGAAAGTTAGTGGCTAAAACCTGGCTAGGAGAAATGATTCTTTTTCACACCATGCTGCATTTATGAACCTCTTGCACATCTAATTAAATCACTCCACCTAGGTTATTGGTGACCACATGCCATTTCACGAATAAGTACCATATGAGACAAATGGATTTCAATGTAACACAATGAGACTGAAAAAAACTTTTACTTTCTTTTTAAAAGTCCATTCAATCAAAAATCACCTACTACAAAGTGCAAGATCCAATGTATTTTAAATTTCACAGGTTCCGGCAGAATGATCAGGATTCGCATATATAAAACATTTATCTTCAACAGATTTATATTCTATTAAATCAATGGCTAATAACTTCCTTTTTGTCCTGTTGTACAAGAAGTACTTCATAGTTCTCTCCTATTTAAGCTGGGCAGCAAAAAGAACATATAAAGACATTTTATGAGAATTTAATATTCTGGTTTTTAATGTGATTGTTTTATTCTGAAATTGTCTTTCTTTTGTCTTTTCCAGTATAGCTCGCAGTGTACATCTGGCTGCGTGTGCCCAAATGGGCTCGTGTTAGATGGAAATGGTGGCTGTATTCCTGAAGAGGAATGTCCATGTATTCACAATGAAGCCATGTATCAGCCTGGGGAAAAGATCAGTGCTGACTGTAACACCTGGTAAATACATATGTGGAAGTAGCATTAATCGTTCCCTCATTTGCCCTTCTAAAGACCTTAAAACAGTATAGCAGTGAGAAAAGATTTGGACTGCACTTTTAATCAGTTGATGGATCTTTTCGTTTTGGAATACACTGTATGAGCAGGTTTGCTTTCTGATCTATATCAGATGGCCAAAGCAGAGAATGGGAAGAAACCTTGAGGACTACAGGGTTAATGTAGTATCTTGTTTTGCCATTAATGTATTCAGAGTAGCAGAACAGACCTTTGATTTAACTCTTTGCATGAAAAATGTAAAAGACTATTTTAACTCCTGAATTAAGATAACATTTACCAGGGATAAGTTGCCAAACACACACCGATTGTTGGGATATGTCTACGCAAAACAGTGAGTAGTTCTATTATTAAAATCTTTTATTCTCTTTCCTAGTGTATGCAAGAATAGGAAGTGGGAATGTACCAAAAATCAATGTCTGGGCACTTGTGCTGTTTATGGAGATGGTCATTATAATACCTTTGATGACAAACGGTTCAGCTTCAATGGAAACTGTGAATACACACTAGTCCAGGTACTGAGAGTTAGCAATAGCAAATGAGAGGTAATCTTGAGCCTGTCTGCAAAAATAATACATTTTTAAATGTTATTCTCTATCCAGGACCACTGTGGGAAGAGTGGCACAGCCAATGGGACCTTCAGGGTTGTTACTGAAAATATTCCCTGTGGCAACACTGGAACAACTTGCTCAAAATCCATCAAAGTTTTCTTAGAGGTAAGAAGGTTTTGGATATAGACCAGTTTTGTTCTGTACCTGTTAAGGCTTAGGAGAAGCCTAGACATGCCTTGCTTCAGGGAAGTTGGAAAATATTTTAAAAAGTAATTCAGCTATTAAATTAGGTTTATATTAGATGCAAGTGAAATATTTGGTAGGGCTTCCTAGCTTTGTACATTTTCCATTTCCCACGCTATCTTATACCACTCTTGGTAAAACTACAGATCTACAGGAAAATAGTCTTTAGCAGAAATTTAGCCTATCATATCAGAAGATTCTTTTATTCTACGCAATGTAGTTCCTCCACAATGGTCAAAAGACCCTTTTTGCCCTATGCCATTTAAAATATTTTTTACCTTGCTTCCAGGAACCTGAGATCTGAACTGTATAGTTTTGATTTATTTCATTTTATTTATTTGTTTTCATTATATAAACTATTCATAGTAATCTTGAAAGTAGAAAAATGTGTCTGAGAGCACAGCTGCAGCTACTGAGCTCATTTCTAATTACCTTTTCCTCCTGTTTCAGAGCTATGAACTGATACTTGGCGAAGAACATGTCAGTGTAGTAAAGAGAGGACAAAATGATCAGGTGCCATACACAGTCCGCTATATGGGTATGTACTTGGTAATTGAGACCACAAGCGGATTGATCCTCATGTGGGACAAGAAAACCAGCATCTTCATCAAGCTCAGCCCTGATTTTAAGGTGTGGAACTAGCAGTTAAATAGCAATTTACAGTGCAGATTTGACTGGGTGTGAATTTTGTTGAGACCCTGCCAAGATCCTGAACAGGTGATGTGTCTAGCATTCCTGCAGGACATCCCATGTTGTTTTTCATTCCTCTGGTGCCTCAGGAAGCTATGTCATAATTCTGCTGTTGTTCTGATCCCAGAAGGCAGTTTTCAGTGCCTATTTGGCCTGACAGAACTTGATGTGGCAAACTGCTATTTTGGACAGGACTTTGTTAAAATTACCCACTGATCCTTGGTAAAGGTTATCAGACCTTACTATAATTACATAAGTACATGTGTATAAATCAACTGAGTAGTCTTTGTCATCTATTCTTTCTTGTTCTCATTGACACACAAATCAGTTGTCTTACTTTAAGAACAAGGAAGCGTATTATGAATGAATATTATGAGTGAAAGCCTGTTGTATGCTACCATGTATTTTTCAAGCTTATAACTACACAGGTGATAAGGAAAACGCATTCCCATTGTCATACACCTTTTCCTAGCTTATGATATATAAGTAGTAAAAACTGTAGTAAATAAGGAATTTGCTATCTTATTGTATACCACACTGACATTTAAATTAGGTATATAAATTAAGTGTACTTTAGAACTAGACATACCACCTTGCTTCAGTACCATAGGTTCTTTTGCTGCCTCACCCACTGACATTTTATAAAAATGTCAGTAATATGGAAAGTATACATCCTAGATTCATAGAGAAACCATAGCATCTGTTGCAGCTTATCATAGTTGTACAGATCCATACATTTAGACAGAGGGATATTTCTGGGTGTGCAATGAAAATGTAACTTCTTTTTGTATCTGTAAGCAGTCTTAGTGGTCTCAATGAGTAGATTATGTGGCTGAAGTGGTAATACTTATAACAGCCTTTATAAGATAGTTTTTTATATGTACATCTACTGTATAAAACAAAGCTTAAATATAAAGCTTAGTCAGCTGAGTCCTCATTTCCCTGTCAAAGCAGAAGGTTACAATGACAAAGATGGTTTTAGTGTTCAGATTTAAATGAAGAGAAGTCAAGAGCAGTATTGTTATAGCCCTAGTGGTCATGCTCTGTTGCTGAGGAAACAGAGCATGAAGATATTCAGGACTGTTTAAATGGAATAGCACCATTCTGAGAGCTGAATTTCAAGTATTCTTTCAGTCTCAGATGTTGTTTCAAGTTTTCTCATATTCATTATTATTCTGTTTATTTCCTTTTGCAGGGCCAGATCTGTGGCCTCTGTGGAAATTATGATGGCAACAGCATCAATGACTTTACTACAAGGAGTCAATCTGTAGTAGAGAATGTCCTTGAGTTTGGAAACAGCTGGAAAGTATCCTCTACATGCCCTGATGCTTACAGCCTCAAGGACCCATGTTCTACCAACCCTTACCGCAAGTCCTGGTCAGAGAAGCAGTGTAGCATCATCAACAGCAATGTCTTTGCTGCCTGTCACTCTCAGGTATTACCAGGGCAGAAGTTTGTTGTGTGAAAATTAAGTCTGTGTGTCATTGAAGGTGCTATCCTCATATGTTTTAACGTGCCTGCCTCATTTATTAGCATGTTTCACTTCAGATAGTGTCAGGAAAACTTCAATCCAAATCTTGTTCAATGGGACAGATTTACAGTCCCTACCTGTAAGAAATAAAAAGACACTAAGTTCTTAAGAATTACTGATGTATTACAAAATAATAATAATTTCATAATTACTATGTATTTCCTTATAGACTGACTTGAAAACAAAATTGTCTTATACCAGGTACAGAACACAAGCTCAACATAGTAATGAAGTATCAGTATAGCCTTTATCTAACACTAAGTACGTATCAAACAGTGCCAGGTAACTCTGTGCAACTGGCCTATTACTTCTTGGGAAAATGAATCTAATCTTCCCTCAGGACATATGTCTAGGTGTCTGAAAATCTGTCAATACATGATTTGAATGCATCATTTGGCATCACCTCTGGTGTTTAATGCTGTCTTACAACAGAAAAAAAAATCACCAGCGTAGCCCTTTCATCTGAGATACTACAATTTTAAGAAAGTTACTCCAGCAAAGCTAAGAGGAATTTAGAAGGTATTACCTTTCTGTTTAATAACAGGTTGAACCAGCAAAATATTACCAAGCATGTGTGACAGATGCTTGTGCCTGTGACACTGGAGGAGACTGTGATTGCTTCTGTACAGCAGTGGCTGCCTATGCTCAAGCATGTAGTGAAGTTGGTGTATGCATAGCCTGGAGAAGCCCATCAATTTGTCGTGAGTTTTATCTCAAACTCTTCTTCTGAAAGTGTATTGAAACTTACAGTGCCTTGATGATGTCCTTGAAACATGCTCTGAGTATCTTATATATGTGGGTAAGAATCTCACTGTGTAGACTTTTTGTGCTTAAGCTATTTGCTCTTTTTTTTTTTTTCTGAATATGTCTGTGCTGGTTTAAAGGTAAACTAGCAGAAGAAATGAACCTAATTTAAAAGAGATTACAAGTCAGAGTTAAAATTTACTAAAAAGATTACAATAAATACAATGATACAGAGGAAAATTAGTTTTAACCCACAAAAAACAGATGTATAACCCAGCACCCTGGGGCACAAACAGAATGGTGTTTATCAGCCCCTATGCAGAGCGCCACGTGGTCCTCCTGAGTACAAAGGAAAAGCTGTTGGTGAGGATAATGGTAGCAGCCTTGTCGAGAGTGGCAGTTGCACTCTTGTTGGAGTTCTGGTCCTCCTCTGGATCCAACAAGTAGTACCAGAAGTCCCAAAACCTGAAGATTATATATGCTCAGGTTCAGGTGGGAATGCCCAGTACCATCCCCAGGGCACGGAGTTCCACAATGGGTGATTTAACTCTGTGAGTCACAGGATATTTTTGGAATCTTTGATGGTCTAGGCCTTTACAACTGCCTATTGTGCCAGTCCCTAATAGCCCATTAGCAGACATGATCCCTCAGGCTGGGTGTGAAGGTGTTGATGCCTCCCTGGAGGGGAGTTGTCAAGGCTGAGTCACTGGTGTGAAGACAGAAACATTCCCGTGCCTCGAAGGTTCTTTAACACCCAGTTTGTAGCCTGAGGTGTCAGGTGTGCCCTGGGCAGCTGCTGCAAATGATCCATTATTAACAGTTCATCAGAAATTACAGAGATGGTGTAGAATACACAGTTTTGGTTACATCCACTCAGCAATAAACTGGTCCTGGCTGCTGTAACTAGGACATTGTTCAACTTTCTGTTTCTCCTTAGCCCTATTCTGTGATTATTACAATCAACAAGGAGAATGTGAATGGCACTATAAGCCTTGTGGAGCCTCCTGTATGAAGACCTGTAGGAACCCAAGTGGAAAATGCCTCAATGACTTGCCAGGTTTAGAAGGTAAAAAGAGCTGCAAGTGCCTTTTAGGGGGCGTATATTATTAATTGTCTTTAATGGAGGGTATTTCCCCCATTAGCTGCATTTGCACAATTCAACTCTCTTCAATATCATTACATCCACATGAATGGAGGCAGAGTATGGAAACGGGAGTTAAAAAGATCTCTAGGACTTTGTCCTTTTGGATGGCCTCTGCATTACTTACTAGAGTTACTGGAAAAAGTAAAGTAAAAACATTATGACAATTGAAAACAAGTCCTGCAAATGCATTCTGCACAAATAAAACTTTTTCTGACTGCATCTCATACTTACCTTTTCTACCTTGTACATGACCCCTTCCTTCCTCCAGGCTGCTACCCTAACTGTCCACCAGACAAGCCATATTTTCATGAGGATCAAATGAGGTGTGTTAGTCTCTGTGACTGTTATGATGATGAAGATGGAAAGATATATGAACGAGATGAATGTAATATATGGTAAGACTTAATATACCAGCCTCATCACATACAAGGAAAAATTAAAAAATAGAGTGGGAAATTACATGTTCCTTTCACATGACAGGACTAAATTATGCTGCCTGTGTAAATGCCTTACTATCTAATGATGGTTTTCTTACTACATTAGTAAGAAGTTTTTACGTGATTTTATGTTCTATTGCATTTGTTCCTGATTATATTGCAAATCCTCAGCATAAAGATACATCAAGAACAAGAGATCCTTTATAACCAGGCTTTCTCTATTTCACATACCTGTGGCAGGAAAAATATTGTACCAGGACTAAAGATATCTGATAGTGACCTAATTCCAACGATTTTATTACATACTTATATGGCTTGAGTACTTAGAATCTCCCTTTCTAGCCTGCTATTTAGTACAAAAACATTGTGAGTGCAAGGAAAGTGATATGAAGGAAATAAGGAAACTTTTCCTTAAGATTTCTACCTGTAGCTTTGCATAAAATTTAACTTCACTCCTATTCATATGTTTGGGTTTAATATAAAGAAAGATTTAGGAAAATCATGGCCAAAAAGAAGCCAAAACCAACTGGACACTAAAAGAATAAGCACAAATAAACTGTCTTGCCTTTTGATGTCAATATCTGTCAGAAAGATGACTAATCAAATTACTCCACAATCAAAAAATATATGGGGTTTTATGCTTTCTATTTCAGTGAGTGCACATCAGAAGGTTTGCAGTGCAAATTTGATGATAAAGGTAAGACAGCTAAGAAAAAATATTAAGAAAATTAAATATTGGATATTTTATTTTCTTATATGCCTGACAATAAACTTCTTTGTAATTACAGCCTGCCACTGCATTTATGAAGGGAAAAGCTATAAATACGGTGAACTCATCTACAACACCACAGATGGAACTGGATGGTGTTTCAGTGCAACATGTGATGTCAATGGAACAATAAGCAGAAACATCTTTAAATGTGGCATTTTTACAACAACCCCATTTACATTTTCTACAAGTCAGCCCACAACTACTGCTTCAGGTATGCATGAATAATCTTTAAAATAACAAAAAAAATCTCAGTGACTGAAACGGAGGACCTTTTCATCAGTTAATGGTCTATAATTTTACTTGAAAATGTTGACTTCTTCTGGAGCCACCAATTCACCTGATGGTTCCAGTTGCAAAAGAAGACCATAATAAAAGACATAGAAATGAGTACGGCAGTTCTTACAAATTCAGTCTCCCCTGTTTCATAATGGTTTTTCCAGGTGAAACAAATAATGGAGCTTATTAATAGTTGCATCCTGGAGAATCTTCTCATTTCCTTGCAAGCAAAAACCAGCAGTACTAGACCAGTTTCTGAAAACATGAAAGATAATTGCTGCCATTTATTAAATTACTGAGCACATTAGTACAAACTGAAGACAAGAAATTTAGCTTAAGGGAATGCTCAAACTACTTATAACCATTGTTTGGAACCTTTCCTAATTGTATTTAACAATCAAATCAACTGTTTCCTTCTATTTCTGCAGTACACTTCAACTTTATTCCTGCAGTTAATTCACTATAGTGATCAAATTCTTAATAATTTTTAGAAATATTTCCACAAAATTATACTACAGCAAGAACTAAATACTGAAATTTAAGTCTTCTGTTAAGTAACATTCATATGAAGAAAGTGGTATCTGTTCCACATGGTCATCTTCATAATGCTAAGAATATGAAAAGAAATCGTATTAAAATACTAGAAAACATTTAGTAGATTATGTATTTCATATATATTTGTAGTCTTTATTATAATGCACAATATATAAAATACATACATGTTAACTATATATTTCATACTTTAGGTCTAAAAATATGTTATGTGTTTTAATATTGAAAAAGTAAAAAAGTCATTAACCTGTAAAAATGTTTTAAAGTCAGCATGGTTATGCAGTTACGGGTAAATAAATACTGAGATAATATCAAGGAGAATAAAACCTCTTCTACTTATACCATAGCAATTATCTAAGTACTGACATACCATGCAAAGGATATCAGGTTAGCTATATTTAGCTACAGTTTTTTAATAGATGTCAGAGAAAGCACTACTATAATAATAATAAAGACAAAAGGTCAAAACCTACATCCAAGAAATTAAATTCAAGACTGCCTAAGCAAGTTCATTAAATTAATACATAATATAAAAAAATGGTAGCCAACAAAAATATAGGGAAGATGAATAATTTTTTCCTGGCACTTTCCTTAAAAAGAGCAGACAAGACTTATGCTTCCTCCTTTTAATTACAGAAATGACAACGGCAACACCAGTGACGACTGTATGCGTGAAAAATGTGTGTGCATGGTCAGGATGGTATGATTCCACTCAGCCTGAAAACAAAGAGGACAGTGGAGATTATGAAACATTTGAAATTCTCAAGGATAAAGGATACAGTGTGTGTACAAACCCAAACGGTGTTCAATGTAGAGCCAAAGAATACCCAGATACAGAAATTAACAACCTTAACCAAACAGTGCAGTGTAGTCAAAGCAGAGGATTAATATGCAATAATCAGGACCAAGAATCTAAGCAGTGCTATAATTACGAAATCAGAATATCATGCTGCAGATACATACCATGTTCAGAAACACAATCTACAACACCAACAACCACAAAAGAACCCACAACAACTACTGTTGTACCATCAACACAATTCACAGTACAGACAAAGATAAAACCAACAACACCAACAATAGGAACAGAAGTGCAAAAAAGTGAAGTAACTACAATATCACCGAAAGACAGAGAAAGAACAACTCCTCCGACTGAAACTTCACTTACATCAACAACATCTCAAATCTCAACAACAGGTTACCAAACCACATCTACCAAACCACAAACCTCCACTGTGACAATCCAGGCTTCAACACCACCCAATACCATCTCCACTCTCCCTGAATCAACAATAAAAACCACTGCTGGCACCACAGTTCTCTCCAGTACTACTGCCCTGCCAATACAAGGCACGACTGTCACCACATCCACACCAACAGTGCCCACCCCGGCCACTAGCACTGCCAGAATCTCTACAACTACCACCAGAAGCATTACAACACCTACAGCAGCAACTCTTCCAAATGTGTTATCCACCATTGCTATTCAAACAACAGCACCCACTACCACTTCCACCACTGGCACCATGGCTGTCCCCACTACAACAGGCACGGCCAAGGAACGCACCACCGCCATCGCGACCACCACCAGGACCTCTCCCCCTCAGACCGAAGGCACCACCACCATCATCGCACCCACAACAACAGGGCCCATACCAGCAACAACCACTATTGCTAGCACTCTCAAGACTACAGGGAACTGTCAGGAGCAATGTGCCTGGACAGAGTGGTATGATGTGGACACGCCTACAGCTGGTAGCGAAAATGGAGACAATGAAACATTTGAAAATATCCGAGCTGCTGGGTATCCAGTGTGTGACAAGCCAAAAGACATCAAGTGCCGTGCTAAAGATTACCCCGACAGAATTGTGCAAATAATGGGACAGAAATTTGAGTGCAGCCTTGACATTGGGCTTCTATGCCGAAACAAAGATCAGCGGAAAAAGTACCCCATGTGCTTTGACTATGCGGTCTCAGTGCTGTGCTGTGATCAGTGCCAGACAACATCTGCAATTCCAGGGACCACAGTAAGGACCTCAACTACATACTACACAACAAAATTGACAACAGCAGCAACGCCAAGTGGAGCACCAACAAGTAATGTACTGACCCTTCCACAGAAAGAAATGACAACCACTGGAACCATAATAGGGACTCAAAGGACCACTGTCATAACAACTGAAGGCATCACCACCATCATCACACCCACAC
>VWZG01003659.1:0-28659 GCA_013396735.1 Grallaria varia
ATCTGGGAAAATTTGATCCAATCTATCCTTTGTTGAAAATATTACAGCCATTTTTAAAGGGAGATGAGCCACAGTGTAGTGGAAAGACATCTATTTGAAAAAGTAAATGAAAAGCAAAGAAGAGTTCTCTGTATAATTCTGACTCTTACCTATGACTTTGACGAATCTTTTCAAATAGTGAAATGAGAAAATCGGTAGTTTCTGAGATTTTCTACATTCAGTTGCAGTTCTAAATTGCTAACGTAGAAGAGTATCAAAAAGGAAAGAAGATCAAATTTATTTTCTGACACAAGGACTTTTTTGCTCCTGGCCATGAAAGTTAAAGAAAAGCTTCAACAAAATATCAGAATGAGACACAAACAGCTGCTGCATTTCAGGTCAATCTTACAAACTGAAATCAGCGATTTTCCTGCAACCATAGAGAACAAACTTCAGAATGTAGATTTTCTGTGTTAAAATTTGATTTGCAGGCAATTCCTCATGCTCTTCTATTTAGACAGGGAATAAACTTTAACTCCCCTTTTGTAACTTAGTCCTCCACAAGGTATGACTTTGTATTTTTATTTCAACAAATCAAGAGAGAAATTATCAGATAAACACATTAGTCACTACTTCATATGTATACCCCAAGGTCACTCTGAAATATTTCTCTCTACCATGAAACGCATTCATTTCCCAGCCACTGTGAGCACAGCAGATCATCCTCTCAGGTCACTCAGCACAATCCGTACCTTGGAGAACAGTCACGTTATTGGGATCTGTGTCACACTTAACCTTGTACTCAGGTCCACTGGTGATGGGGATTGGGACCAAAGTGGCAGGGTAAAACACTCCAGAGCCTCAATGCTAAAGTCAGAGCCTCCAGATTTCCCAATAGAAATCAAAAGCCACTGAGTTTGAACAGTTTCAGCTCTTGCTGGCTCCTGGTGGGCTGCTTCAGGGTCACCTGCATCTCTCCACAGAGCCTGGCTTTCACACACAGCCCTGGGATCTATGAGAAATGGGAGTTTCACAGTCCAGTGTGGGCTGCCTGGGCAGAAATCCTATCCAGAGATCCTGGAATAACAAGAAGAAGAAACCTTTGCCCATGTCACAGTGGTTGCCAGCTGAAGGATGGAAAGATGCATGCCCAGGGAGCAGCGGTGCTGCTCCAGTCCTTCACTGTCCCGTCACCCTCACGACCTGCTGCAGGGACCAGTCCCATTCCTCTGGCCAGGTGGCACAGTGTGGCCCCCACACCATTCTCAGCTAGTGCCATTTACAGTGCTCTGTCTGCATATACATTTGAAGGGATCTCTGGCTCAGAATTTACCACACAGATATTTGCCCCTACTATCTTTCAGGTTTCTCTGCCAGACATCTTGTGCTGTGCTCAATGCTTCTCCATGTGTTGTTTGCCACATGGTCATAGCTTTCATATTCTGACCATTACCTTTATCTAGGTGTTCTGGTTATAGTGGCTGGGACCAGTTTATCACTGTGTGGTGTAACTGGAACTGTGTATTCTATACGCTCTCTGCCATTTATCATGAACTGTTAATAATGCTTTGTTTGCAGCAGCTGCCCAGGACACACCTGACACCTCAGGCTATGAGCTGGGTGTGTGAGAAAACTGAGATAGGAGGGCTTCCTGTTTTCACACCAATGACTTAGGTGTGGTAACTCCCCTCCAGGAGTCATCAGCACCCTCACACCCAACCTGAGGGGTCATGTCTGCTGATGGGCCATCAAGCAGACCAAGATATCCTGTGACTCACTGTGAAACCCCTTGCCCTGGGGGAGGCACTGGGTGTTCCTATCTGAACCCAAGCATATATAATCTTGGGGTTTGGGGACTTGGATCACCACACGTCAGATTGAGAGGAGGACCAGAACCTCAACAGGACCATAACTACCACTCTCAACCACCATCCTTTTGGAAAGGAAAACAGGTTTTCCTTTTCTTTTTGCTTTGGACTCAGGGGAACCATGTGGTGCTCAGCACAGGGGCTAACGAGCACCACTCTGTTTGTGACTCAAGGTGCTGGGTTGTACCTCTGCATTTCATGGGTCAAAACCGCTTTTCCTTTGTATCATTGTATTTATTGTAAACNTTGTATTTATTGTAAACTTTTTATTAAATTTTAGCTCTGACTTCTAGCCTCTTCTGAGTTGGGTTCATTTCTCCTGCTGGTTTACCTTTAAACCAGCACACTAGGCTGCTTTATTTTTATTTCTAGCAGCATACAAGGCTGTGCTCCAACTTCTCAGCATGCAGAAGTCCATCTCTACATCCGCCCAGGAAAATTCTTGCAGCTGTAAATACTCTCTTTCTCTGTCTACACTCTGACATAAGGGCCAGAATCACAGAATATTCTGAACTGGAAGGCCCCACAAGGATTGTCAAGTTTGGCTCCTAAGTGAATGGCCCATACAAGGATCAAACCCACAGCCTTGGTGTTTTCAGCACCATGCTCTAGCCAGCTCAGTTCATCTCAGGTCCAACTCCTCTGGATCCACATGACTGTCTTTCTGTTTTGGGACTCTTAAGAGGTAATATATTAATTGAAAATACCCTTAACAATGAAAGAACTTTTTGCAATCCAACATCATTGTTCTTGAACAGCACAGTCCTAAGTTACTGCCCCGAAGTGAAGAGCCCTTGCAATAGAAAGGTGTGAGATGGTTTTGGGGTGTTGTGATGCTACTGAAAGACTAAAGGATAAAGGGAGTAAGATTGTGCCTTCACATCCATACAGTCCCTGAATTTATTTAACTGCCAATCCACTCCCAGACTTCTCCAGAGAGAGATCCAGTTGACCCAGAAGGGATCTCATGAGCAATCTAATAGGTAAATGAAATGGTGTTAAACTAGCAGCATAAACACATTCTTCTGCTGGGATCAAAATCTGAATATTAATCAGCTAATAATGCAAAACCCTAGTAGATATGCCACTGGAAAGAGGAATACCTTCTTCTACCTAAATCTTTTGACTGCATCTGCATACGGCTGTTCTGCTGGAAAGTAATGGCACTTGTTTCAGGAACTCAGTGAGAGCCAAGGAACAGCTAAATCAAGCCCACAGCAATTAGAATTGGGACAGCATACATACATCATGCAGAAATCTCACTGACAGCATGTGCCTCAGTGAACCTGCACCCCATCGCAGAAGTTATTTTGAAAACCCAAAAGATAATTGTTGATCTTGCAACTGATAAAAATATATGAATTAGCAATTTTCAACATGTGATTGAGAACCTGGAAATCTGTGTACTAACAAAAAATGCCTAATCCTGGCAGGTTATCAGTCCTTGTACAGGAATCTACAGCTCTAGTAGATAATTCTTAGGGATACACTAATTATCAATATTTGAAAACCACTGGCTAAATATGATTGGAGAAGCCAAGCATTTAGAAACTCTTCTCTCTATGCTACAGTTAAATATAATAAATATTAAAAACACACTTCTCCATAGATAAAAACTTTGGAGCTATTGGTGTAAACACTAAAATTCTTCATTATCTTCAGGAGAGAAAAGTGCAGCCTTACAGTTACTGGCATCCTTCAGGCTGCTTCAGTTTTCCTTTTTTTTAAGATCTTGTCTTTGTTATGTTTTACATACATGAACATCTATAAGAGGATGCATATACAGTAGGAATATTTAGGAACATGTAAGACTACGCTGGAAGGTGGTGGTAGTTACACCATTTCAGGCATTTTTTCCACATGACTTCTGTGAGCTTCTTGTTTTGGTTTATAATTTATTGTTTGTATTCACCTAACAGGCCTGGAGGTCTCTGAGTCTCTAATGTTACACTATAAAATTATGGTATACTTTAAATGCTTTTCCATTCTGATATTTCAGGATATCAGAGACACTGAAAAAGAATGATTCATTATCAAGAACAGTAAACTCCAAGCCCAGCACAAGGATCAGAACAAACTTTATTAAGAACTCCCATTTGGTTAGGAAATTAAAAAAGACCTTGCTCAAGGAGTGTAATTCCATGTAATGAAATCAATTATGTTAACAACCACAGCAATTATTTTTGTATTTGAAAACACATAGAAAACACACAGTTACTTGAACTGCAGCCTCTTCTGCAGCACGAATATTTTTTGTTTCAAAAGAAGGGAAAGTGCAAAAGGGAGTGGAGAACTGTGATCATGTATTATTTTGTTGCACCCAAAATGAAAATGCTATGTGCAGGCAGAAGTAAGTGACAACTCCCATTCTCTAACTTCAAATTTCTGCCTTAATGGTACACAATGGGTTAAAACAGCATGGAGAAAACACTGTATTATTCAATCTTGTAATAAATTTCTGCAGGCAATATTCAGTAGCTCAGTTCAACCACTAGCCCCACTGGAGAGTTTTAGTGCTCTGAAGATTAAGATTAAATTCAGAAATAGCAAAGCAAAATTTTCTAGTTTTTCCAAGGGGCAGGAGGAGGCTTATATATCCTCTTACGTGTACAAAATAAGTTTCCATTATTCAAGAGTTGTTCCATAGATCAGTCACAAAGACAAGTGTGCTTTTTTCTGCAGTAAGCATGAACACTACCTTCATGACACAATGAGGTTTTGATAAACAGAAGCCTTTTAAGTAACATTATAGAAGTAACCATTTTTCCTTCATACCCTTTCAAAGGGGCACTGGCATTTTCAAAATGGCACACATGAATTACATCCCAGTCTAATGATCATACAGCACATTGGAAATTTGCTCCTAAATGGCTTCTATTGTAAAAAGGTAGTCAATTTACATGTCAGAGTAAGGAGCTCTGAACAGAAGGAAAGCCTGAATATTCTCTCTTACACCAGTTTGTCACCACAGTCTTCACTTTACTTACAGGACAGACTTCATTGACGTTATTCCTGATTTGTGCCACTTGAAATGGAAAGTGAATCAGATATGAAGCATTGTAATGAATGATGATGTATTGGTGATTAAAGCAGAGTAGCCTTCCATCAAAGAATCATGTGCATTACTAAGCTCATTTTGCTGTACTAAATTACTTAATTCTCCAAAGAGGAACCATCCCAAGCCAGAGAGCTAAAACCAGTTCAAAAGTACACAATGCATTAACATATACAGAAGAAAAATGAAAAAGAAAAAATAAAAAAAAAAAAAAAGGAATAAAGAGTTGGTATTTTTCTCTTTCCCTCTAAAGATGTCAACAAAATTTACCTTCTTGAATTATGTCAGCCTCATCACTTTACTCTAAGGAAAGCATTATGTCTATTTGGAGAAAATGAGGAGGCAAGATGTAAAGATTAAGGACATCATTTTCAGACTCACATAAATTATTAGGGAGTCCAGTTCTAAACTAAATTAAAAGAGCCAGAACTTCAGAAGACCATTACATTAAAAAAATTCCAGCAAATTAATGGGAAGAATGAACATCACCAGTTTCTGAAAAATCTGGCTACAATTCTCCTAACTGGGCACCATGAACTTCAGTGGATACGTCTGGAAATGATAACCAGATCCAAACAAGCGGCACCACAACAAGGGGGAGGGTATGGATCTTTCGATCCAGTCTTGCATCTTAATCACAAGATATTTTCTCCTTCTTGTTCTAGTTCAGAGATTTGAATATGACAATTTAGTATTGTAGAAACCTTCCCAGAAAGGGTAGTTTGATCAGCAAATGAAAAAACAGCTACACAGTTTCCCAGTTAGCTATTTTCTCCATTACTTTTTTGTAAATTGCATAAATTCATGACAAGCTCATGATATCATGAGCATGTACTAGTCACTGACCATAAAAAACTAAACTTCCTGTGGAGCAGAAACAGATGACCAGACAAAGCCTCCATTCAGGCAGTGCCAGAAATAACTGCAGACTTGTTTGTCTCATACTCTGCTCATTTACCTGTAAACTCTGCTGCTTCCGTCATTGCACCACTCTCAGGTAGACTGCAGAAGTACATGATGCTACGGGGTTAATGGACTCCGTTGCAAGATTCAACAGCCAAACTGAGATGGGTGTCAGATCTCTGTCTATAACCTCCCGTACATCCAGAGCTGGGAAATGGAATCTGTACAAACAAGGGAGAGATAAAACTTGACTAAATATGCCCTTAATGTTAAGAGCTTCAATCAAGACAATAATGCCTTCATTTCATAACTACAGGTTTTGCTTTACTTTAGCACCTGTTTATTAAACTCTCTGCTTCTCAAGTTCTGAAATGGAAATAAGCCAGTTTTTGAAAGCACTGATAAAGGGGTTTTCATCAGTTAGGGACTCCAGGCATGGATGAAGAGGAGTATGCCCATTACACAGCTCACATTTTCACTTTGTGTTTTTATGTGCTAATTGTACTGCTCTTTCCTGGGTGTGAATGGTATAGTTGCTTTGCAGAGGTTTGAGCCCAGAACCTCTAAATATTGGACCCTGAAATGCTGTCACCTCTTTCAGTTTTAATTATCAAGACATAACAAAAATAAAATCCATATCTAATAGGGAAATTTAAAAAATGTAATCATTCCAAATTATACTGGACAACAGACTAGAAAAGATTACAATGAACAAGAGTAATTCTTCTCTGGCAGGGAGATGAACTAGGTAAATGAATCACTCCTTTTTGTATCTAATTTCTATGATGGCAAGGCATGAACACTCTGACCAAGCAATTTACATTGATTTACAAGTATAATTTATAAATCTGTGGGTTCATACATCAGGATTTCATATCAGCTTATATAATGTGTATAAATACATTTTCTCTTTATTTGTTAATGTATTGCAAATGAGGATATAAATCTGACATGAACACAAGTTTACCTTATTTTATTCATTTAAAATGACAATCATTCCTGTACAAATGGGTAGCACAGGACTACAGCACAGGCCTTGCTCTGTTCTTTAGCCCAGGCTCAAACTTGCAAACTAAATTTGAATCATTTACTTGTCTCCTGAGATATTTCCTCTTGACTGCTTTCTTATCCTAAGAAATACATGCATTCTGAGGGCCAGATCCTCAGCTATAATTCAACTAGAGCATCCTTCAGCTTAGTTCATCATCTTCAATAAAGTTATGCTAGCTTCCAGCATTTGAGGATTTGAGGTGAAATCTTAGTTCCAATTAAATCAATAAGAGTTTTCCTATTGAATTCAAGGATTCAAGGATTTCATCCTTGGCCTCTCTATGTATACACATTTTTTTAAGACTGGAGTGATATACAACAGCTCTGTATAACATGCATGTAGCAGATCCTTTTATGGAAAGAGCTGAAAGCTCCTCAGACAGTGCACGTCCTGTTTCCTTTTGAATAGTTTCTGAATGTTTATAAAACAAAATATAGGATGGGTTATGTCAAAGAGCTGTATAAATTCTCACAATTTATAAATATTTTGGACATATATTGCACATAAATTAACATTTAAAAATTCTTTAAGACTATCAAGGCAGTGACAGTCTAGTTTTATATCAGGTAGCACACAAAAAACTTTTTTTTTAAGAGTCCTTCTTGTCTGTGATCATATTTTTGAACGAAGGGTTTCACATAAAACCAAAATGACAGTGGACATTTAATAGGAAAGGACTGAAGCAATAAATGTCCAAAGAGCAGCTGGACTCTGTTTCAACCTGCATGAGCTCCACCATATAATTGACAGTCTTACTGCCTTTCCGTTTTGCACAAAACTACAGTAAAAAAGTGGTTTCTTCCGGAAGCTATTCCATGTGGAATGTAACTCATCATTCTGCCCAGAATATACTTTACTTGAAGAGCAGATGGTGGATGCATAGGTGTATATTTTGAGAGGTATGTAGTTGTGGAAATTAAAGACAGGAAAATTACATGTAGGACCCAGTTCCACTTAAATCCGTAACTGTTTTTCTACCTACTTCCAAGGATGTTGAAACAGGCCTCCTGGGAAGAAATCCTGTTTCCTTTTAGCTTCTTTTAGCAAAAAATCTCCAGGACTGTACCCTCAGAGTTTAAGCATGACATAGTCATGGAGACACTAAGGAAGTGCTGTATACTTACATGTTTATCAGGCACTGTTAACTTGAAGTTGTTTTTTAAAGTACAAAATTTCTAATTTAATGCCCTGTATATTTTATATGAATTTTCTGTTTGCAATGCGTTTTTCACCCCTCCTCATCTCCTGTTCATACTTCTAGGAGTGTAATGTAGCAAGAGTAAAGATTTGCTCCTGTATGACCAAACACATGAAGTCTTGCCTGAGATCAAGTGGGTGTTTAAGAGCTGCAAACATTTACACATGCTGGCACCTCCACAGATTTAAACAACCTTCCTCCCTCCCTAATTTCAACACCTGGCAGAATCAAAGCAAGCTGGAGAGAAACAGGCCCCTCAAATGTTCACCTTTGTGCTTCTGCTATCTTATTACTTCTGCTAATTTTGCCGCAAAGCATAAAATAAACTCTGCATTCCAATGTAATATAAATGACATAATTTAATGTGACTAAGAGATATACAGATGGCACTGCATTTCCTCTGCAGTGTGGGGAGGTCAGACAGCAATTGGCTATAACACAAACTAAGCTAATACAGAGTTACAAGCTGCCAGATCCTGGTCCTGCTTACTAACAGCCTATGCTGTGTGAAGTAATTGAACATGCAGCAACTTTCTTAACTGTACTTAAGTAAGGGACAATGTTGGAAAATGTCAGTGCTCCAGCTTAAAATATCTTCACATTAATAGGAAATATTTTAGAAGATTTTAATGATAAAATGTTCAGAAGGAACAATATTTTTGTTAAGTGTGCCCAGGTCTACAGCTCATCTACTAGAGCAACTTAGCCTTAATGACATTAAATAATTTATTATTACAATGTCTCCAGTTTTTCTCTACTTTTAATGTCCACAATATAACCTACTACAAAATTATCTAGTTTCTAACATAAATTCCCTCTTCAAACTTGATTCTATGGAAACTGAATTTAATAATTTTCCAGTGCAAAATGTTTATACAAACTGGACTATGAGTCCATCTACAAAAGATTCTGACCAGTTTGTTTTACTTCAGAAATGGATAGAGTCTTTAAAGCTGCCCCATCCGTGTAACTAAGGGAAATTCCACCTCATGACCAGCTGTCAAGCAAGGTGAGTCCAAGAAGAGGAAAGGAAAAGGTCTAACAAGAGAGATGACCAAACTGTACTGCTCTCCAAGATCCTTAGCACTATAATGCGCTAGGATGTTGTTAGAAGATGCTACAAAATGCAATAAGAAACAAACACTTCTCTGAGAAAGGAATACAGATTAAAATGGAAAACATCATAATTTAGACCTAGTGCAACCACATCTGGATTACTGCTTGCAATTCTGTTTCTTTCCATGTCACACAGTAGGACCAGAGAAGACACCAGGAAGAACACCTATCATTCCTAGAGTTATGAAACAGCTGATTCACAAGATTAAGAGAGGTTGAATAAATATCAGATAAAATGAAAACATTTCCTGAAAAAGTGAGATGGATTCACAGCCACATTTGCAGCTTCTGACATGCAATTTTGTAAACACTGACAAACACATACAATAACTACAAAGTTTTTTAGATAAACACTGTCAAATCCTTTCCTAATGCTTACCCAAAACACAATCTAGAGTTATGTACAATTTACTCATGCCCGGAGCACTTTTCATGCTGCCTTTTAAAGAAAGAAGCCCTTCTGCATGATTTTCCTGACCCATCATAGCTGAGATAGTTCCAACTTTGAGTTACAGTTGGAAATAAAAATATTTTTTTCAAGTCATTTAGGCAAGAAGTGTGGGCAGTGTTTCACTCCTGAAGAGCGGGTGGCAGATGAAATTCCTAAGTGGAACATATGCTGCTTTCTGTAAAAGCAATGCATGCTGCCTGCTTTAGTGTGCCAGACCAAAGTCCTTTAGGCACCTGGGCTACCAAACTTCACAAAGGCACTCACAAGTGCCCCTCAGGGGTACAGCTGTAACAAAGCAGCTCCTCAGTCAGCTTGGTGGGCAGCAGGAGTTACACACTACGAATCTCAGCGGGACAGACATTATCCTTGCCTCTCCCAAGTTCTATTCACTGCCCAAACTCTTGTCAGTACACACCAAGCAGCAAATTTGACTTCTAGTTCTCTTTTTTTCCCTTTGATCTTATTGGTCATTTAATAGAAAAGATCCATCCACTGCCTCTTCTAAGGTTTGTGATTCCCCTGGTTACAGCAGTTTTGTCTTAAACCAGAAGCTACTCAAGCTAAATGCCAGTCTGCAATTTTTCAAATGTAGAAACTTTTCGAGGTGCTTGCTCTTAGATGGCATTAGCTGGCTGCACTGCTTGATTAGACATGCTTTTTCTGAGCGGTATATTTACTCCCAGGAGCACTTTATCATTTATCATACTTATGTTCATTTAACTCTTATCCCAATTATGCCAGCTTTCATGTAAAATAAAAAAAAAAAATAAAAAAGATATTAAAACCTATTTAGTACACTTTTAATATCACCTTTAATGCATGCACACATTTCAGAGACAAACATGTTCTGTAGCTTCTTTATGTTTGGTTCCTTAATTTTCTTCATCAGAGTTATCTGAATGTAAATTCTAGGCAATGCTGTGAGAAACTATAAAGCTACATAAAAATCTGCGTATCACTAGAGAGCCAAGAGGAACAATGGAAATTCAGGCCAACCATCTGGCCCAACACTATGCTCTATTTCAAAAGGTATCTCTTAGAGAATCCTGTGACTGAAGTATAATGTGATTTTGGGTCACAGTCATTTTGACAACCCTGTTGCAGAGATCGCCTATGTACAGTTGGGTCAGATCTCCAGAATGTAATCTAACTCAGACAGACATCTTCTTTTAATCTTTTGTCTTACAGGAACAACTGACACCATCTGTTTTCATAAGAAAGTGCTTTAGTAGGCCTTCCATGAGTGGAACTAAATTTGTTCTGTGTTACAAGACACAAGAATCACAAAGCTACTTAAGCATCACCGAAGACAACTGAGAAGAGGGACCTCTTCATACAAATGAGGCTAGGCTGAAAAAAAGTAATAATATTAATTTCTCAGAGATTCCCCTAACAAAAAGAAAACAACACTTTTAATATTTAGAGGAAGATCCTGTTTCATTCTGCTGAGTTTGTAAGAGAAAATTTTAATATAGAAACTTCCTATTGAGTAAATTATCAGGTTTAATTATTATTTCAAATCCAAACATACCAGTCTTCTTTTCTTGTTCTCCAGACTGGTTGGTTATTAGAATGCTATAATAATGAATAACCATTCATTTACATCTATCTAATTATGTAAGTCATTTATGTAAGGTATATTTCAGATTTCTGACTTACTACAACTAGTTTCAACACTGTGCATTTTACTATCTAAAACAATGTTGTTAATTTTTTATATACATAAAAACAGAAAAAGTGCTTAGCAAATGGAGGGAAGACAGGTACAAAATAATGGGTTTAGGACTGTTAAATGTAAAGGGTGAAAGTAACCAAAGTAGATATGGGAAAATTTGTCATAGAAGGGCAGCCTTGTGCTTAGAATTAACAGAACGCATAAAACAGGAGTTCTGTGTTTGTAATAATCACTACAATGTTCTGGCAGCCACTGACAAAATGGTGCTTCACTGTGAACTTGGCTGGTTATTTCCAGTTGTTTCAAAAGCTGTTGAAGAATTAATCAGAAACAGATTTTAAAAAGCAGCTAAAATAAGAGTCACAAATTTTACTCTTCAAAGGACTGCTGTTATACAAAAGGACAGCAACTAGGTTATTAGGCCTATTTCATGGACCCCAAAATTATGTTCCATATCGTCAAAGGGCAGAAATTATCACAATTCCGCGCAAAATCCGTCATAGTGTGTATACCAGTTATACCACTTCAAGTCAGTGGAAAATCATAACTAATATCTCTACTAAGATATGATCTGCACTATGGAAGAAATTGTGTTTCCATTCGACTTCAGCATCCTCTTTGTCTTTCCTTTAGACATTGTCATATCCTCTCCAATCAACTATTCTCCAAAGTTCGCTTGGCTCATTTATTTTCTGTCCTCCTAATCTTTCTTCCCGCCCTGAGGTCTATCTTAGGGTACACTATAGTGACTAAAAGACAGGAGGAAATTACATAAAGACACCCCTAATGCTGGCAAGTTCACCTTCAGAACAGGTTGCCTTTGTGGTTTCTTAAACTCAGAGGTTAAGGTTGAGGCACACATCCGAGTGGCCGCTGAGTGAAACAGATGGCACAGCACTGGGGGATGAACACACAAGTGGGAAGTCATCCTCACAGCACTTTGCACAGGGGTTCCCCAGCCTCCTACTGAACAGAAAGCACTAAAAATGTGGAACTTGAGCCATACAGAGAAGTTACTCAGAAAAAAGAACACCTATAAAAATCTACATCAGCTGAAAGTTGGGGTGCTTAGAACAGGCTCAGACTTTCAAGTTCAGAATTTTAAATTTCATTACATATATATAATCTAATATCTCATACACTGTTATTCATCTAACAACTTATTAAGTGCTTTTACATAAGGTTATTCACAGTTAATTTTATACAGCCACAAGATTTTGCCACACAAAACACAGTACCCTAGCAATTACATATTTTAATATTTACATGTATAAACTAGACACTATGTGGCATTATAAGAGAAAATAATGCAACAAGATCACATATATATTTAAAAAATTATACTTTTTTGGGAAAAAGAAAAACAAAACCGCAACTAATAAAAGAATGGATATTTCTGCTCTCAGAAATATTTTTCCTAATAAAATTTAAGTCATTGCAGTAAAAAAAAAATCTAAATTTCAAAAATAAATGTTTTTATATATTTCTAATAGCAAGAAAGAAACCCTCTGACCTTGATTATTTCAATCTGTTAAATTCTGAGAAAAAAAAATAGTCCAGATATTGACATGATAATGGTTTGGTCAATAAAATAGGAAGACTAAAGCTTATACTAAAATGAATATTAAAAGTGAACCTCCTATGCAAAATTCAGTGTATCTGTGCTTGATCACTCCATATTCTCAACCACTGCTCTGCATTATTTAGATCCATAATTTTGTTCTGTCTATTATGATAAAAGAAAATAATCTTCATCTGGCTCCAGACTTACAACATATCCTTGCAACAAAAAGCAAGTAATGACCAAGGCTTAAAGGTTAACTGAGATCAATAGGAACCAAACACATAAAACATGTAAAAATACGGGCCAGACAGATGTAGTCCATGAGTGATTATGGGAATTTTCAAAATCAGACCAGTAGCTTTACTGCCATTGCAGTGGCTAAATTTGAACATTTTAAACTGTACCCTTAATTGATTAGACTCCTTAGTAAAATAGTAGCACAGGAGGGAACTAAACCCAAATGTTCAAAAGACTATGCACAAGCCTGGACCTTACCTTACCTTTCTCCAAAACAAGGATGAAAATCGGCTTTTCCCTGGTCTGCCTCTGATATTTACTAATGACTCGAATGAAAAAATGATGAAAATAGTTAAATTTGACAATGGTTCAATTTAAAATGATTGTTAGTTGTGGGAAATTTCAGTTCTGACTCCGAAGGGAAAGTAAAGAGGAGATGAAGCATGGCAAGCTTACGGTCACTGGCCAAAACAAATCTAGGCTCGCACACTGATGGTCCATGAACACCAGCCTTGAACAATGGATGTTGTTGAAACCTCTGAGGAAGATGCTGGGGAATTGATTTGAGTGCCACAATGAGTATATATGCCCAGTTCCCTCAGCAGTTAAAAATAAAAGAAAGGGCAATCAGGAATCTTTAATGATAATATAAGACTATGGCATATTCAGTTTTGGTTTTGTCAGAGAGTTGGAAGAAGAATAGAATAGAACAAAGCAAGGTAGCTGAACATAAAAGAAATCCTTCCTTTAACCATTATTTCTTTTCCTCAGAGTTATTTTTTGCTCAAAATTATTTTCACAATAATTCTGTCAAATCTTGATCTCTAGACAAGTCACAATGAGTATGTTATGTGCACTCAAAATGATACATCGAAGAACTCAAAGACCAGACCTTTGCTGAGAATGTTCATGTCACCAATTTTAAATTTGCTGTTCAAGAATGTTTTCGATTATAGACCTATGTTTTGCTGTTTCCATGAAATTTCTGGTCAACAAATGAAGAGAATCACAGGAATATATATTGAATGGTAGAACAGACAGAGTGAACTTTAAAACCACCTAATTAATAAGTTGAAGAAAGAGAAGTAAACTGTCAGAAATCCAGACGATTACAATGCATTTATCAGCCTCTTCACCCTCCCTCCTTGGAAGGACTTTTAGGACCACTTGGAATGTAAAAGCGATCAAAATGAATCAGATACAAAATCCTGTTTTGCAGTCATACTCAGTTGTAGAAAAATACTAGCTCAAGAATCAAGTGTTATGGCTACATTTAAAGCAATGTTTGACAATTTTATAGTTGCTAATAGTGCATGCAGAGCTTTTTGTAAATTTTCTTCTCTGTATTTGTATGGTCTTAGTTCTGCATTAAGCTCATATGGACCTAATAGAGTCGGCAAGAATTTTGCAGGATGAACTGTTCAGATGAGGTAATTTCCTCACGATGTTTCAAATTTTGCAGGAATGGATTATCTTATGAGATTATTCCATTACAGAGGTCAAAAATCTCATTAGAAGAACAACAGGAAATACCTTTCTTTTTTTGTCCCTAAAATGCCACCAAAAAAAAAGTATGCAATAGTGTGAAAGAAGTCAAGGCAAGGGAAACGTAAGAAGAAGAAAATGTCTTCCCTTTCATTTCTATCTCCACCCCTTATGCCTACTATGTTACACTGCTGCAAATTCTCAAGGGAAAGACTTAATCTTTATAAATTGATTTGGAATTCATGTCATATTAAAAAAATACACAAGAAGTCTGTGAGGGGGAGCACAGGTTGCAACTCATGGATACATTGTGCTTTTCAGAGAATGGCACAAAGCTTGTTTTGATTTTGTGGATGAGTAAAAAACTGAATACAATCAGCTCCCAGACCTGAGGTTTCCAGTACTACCTACAGAGGGAAAAGGAGAACTTCTTTTTTTTTTGTCCAGTTTCTGAAATTAATCAATATATGCATTACATACACGCAAAGAAAAGAGGTGGAAGGAATTCTATTTTCTTCTGAATGATCTAAGTGTTGGCCAGTGTTATGGCTGGAGGCCAAACTAGACTGAAGATGGCTCCATTAGACCTACTGAAGTATTCTTATCTTGAAATGACAGCAATTACTCTATGTATTCTAACGGTATCCTTCTATTATGGCAAAAAATGGTTATTTGAATGCCATTATTTTCAAATTATACCACTGGAAAACACAGCAGGGAGAAGTATCAAAGAACTTTTAAACAAAGCTCATCTTCCCACCTGCCATATGAACCAATTTCTATGCCAGGTGGCAGATGTTCATGATGGTGCTTAAAATAAGTAAAAATTAAATAGATCTCAAAATGGAATTGTTTTTTTAGTGCAAAGGGTTCTCAATTAAAGGGATTTTTATTGTATTTTGTTGGTTAGAGATCCGATCAGAAATGACCTGAAAACCTCTTTAACATAAAAGAGATGAAAAAGAGATCAGAATCTCAAGCATTAAAAGAGAATCTTCTTTACTCAGTGTTAATTTAATACAGAATAGCTCATCATTGGGTTATCATGATAGAAAACTCTTCATCCCTTCAATACATCCCTTACACAATATATGTGGAATTTTCTTGATGCGTGACATTTTATATAGGATAGATCAGATATGTTTTTCTCAGATTTTCTGCAATAACTGTATTAGCAATAGAACACTATATACAAAAATGCCTTTGGAAAACTGAGTATGTATCTGGTTATCAACTTTACAAGTGATTTTATACTTCATAAAATACTTAAGTCCTCTTCTAATTAGTATAATTTCTTACCTGAAGAACTGTAATTTCCACAAGACAGTCTTCACTGAACATTTTTTCTTGCTCATGTTTCCTGTATAAAGATAAGCTATGTCCTTTTTTAGGGCATCTTAGGGTTGTAAACATGTTGCTATACTTGAAAGTGACCATTCACATTAAGCCTTTTATGAATCAATGCCATATCATACATTGTTCTGTGTCTGCTCTGTGTCAGAAGATGGTATAGAAATTATATGTAAGTTGCACATACTTTTGTTCCACATGATTTCCCCAGGATAGCAACACTGACTCAGCTGAAGGAATGACAAAGGATTCATGGGTTCTTTGATCCATTTTCTGCATGAGTTTCGTAAAGTAGATGTGGGCCTGAGAAAGGTCCTTACATAAATCATACCTATGGAACTGCTGAATGAGAGAGGAATTCCAAGAGCTGGATTATGGTACACATAGAATCATAGAATCATTAGGGTTGGAAAATATCTCCATGATCATCAAGTCCAACCTTCAAATAAGTAACATCACACCCACTAAATCATATCACAAATGCATTACTTTGAATCCTTGAGAAACCAAGATCTAGGGAAAAACCAGTTTACCATCTCAGTGAGAACATGGCAGAAAACCTGGAAAGAATAAATCCCTGAGAAAGCAGCAAAAATACTATGAAGTACTTTTACAGCTGTAGGACAGACCAAACTATTTGTTTTCATTGTTATAGCTGCAAAGAAGTGGTTGAACTTTCCTGCACTAAAAACCAGCTAAAATAAAAATTCAAGAGCATATTTCTGGGAAAGGGCTGTGTACACTCTTCACTGTGGGATGCCTACAGCCTTCAGGATGCCTGGTCTCACTGATCTTGAGTGTATGTCCTAGACAATAAAAGCTGACCTACTGCTAAATTTTAAGGAATGAGCCTTTATAGCAAACATAGTTGTGACAGATCTGCATAGATATAGGTCAGGCATTTTGATTGTGGAGTGTTTATAAGACCACAAATTCTGTAGTACTAAGGTGCTGAAATTATAGTTTGTGTTCTACTAGGGTTATTCAAGTCAAGGAATGTATAATGGTTGGTGATCCAGCGCTGCTGCTCTCAATGCTGCTGTGTAATGTCATGGTCAGAGCTGATGGCATTACCCCACTTCAGAGGCATTTGAATTCTTTCACTAAGAGAGAGAGCTTTTGCCCTGAAAAGTAATTTTATTTAACTGCAGTGGTTTTCAGCATTGTCTAAACTAGGCCCATTATACCGTTAGTGGGTTTCATCATGAATGAGTAGCCAGTAGAATTACCTGGGATAGTATGAAATAAGCAGTACCTTAACTAGTAAAGAGATATAAATAATGTCTCAACATAAAATGGATCTTATACTATCATTTTGATGAATACAAAGATAGCACATTCCAAATCCAAGTTTACTCAACTAAAACTACTGAACTAGCGTAGTACCACTGCCAACTAAGTCAAGCAGTACTGATTCATTGCTCATTTAAAACTTAGTATGGAGGGGAGACAGGCTGTACTGTAGCAAGAGCTTTGAGGTACTACAGTAAAGAAGATTTTGAAAAGAGTTAGTCATGACAAACTGAGTTAGACAGTAGATGCAGTAAAAGCAGAGATAAAGCACAAGGGGATACATGAGATATTTAGCCAACGACATTTCTGTGTTTCCAGCCATGCCATACTCTAAAGAGACCAGTTTGCGTACCCTCCTTCCAAAATTTTGAGTCACAGGATCCAGACAGGTCTATATCCATCTCACTAACCCCTCCTGCATTGCTTCTACTGTCTACTTTATGTAAAAAAACCCAGCATTTCTCTGGTCACTGTTCAAACCTCTTCAGCAATGCCAGAGAGGAGCAGAAAACTCAGAGGAGGGGAGGATGTTTAGGAGGCTGATCACTAAACTCCACTTGGAAGTTCCAAATAGATACAAATTACAAACTCACTATGTGTCTGTGTACTTGTTTGAGACTTGACCTTTTGACAGAAGCCCACTAACAGTGAACATATGTCAGAGCAGAAAACTTTTTGGCATCCAAGTTATTTCAGTGCATCACAGTCAACAAATTGCAATTCCACTTCCATAGTTCCTCTGCTCATAACAAAGCAAATCTATCACAGGAATAAATAATCTTTCTCTCCCATAAAAAGACTCATAGTTAAAGCATATAGGATTATCATTATGCAAGCTCATTAGGCATACACAAGCTATACTTTTCCCTGCACAACCGAAATTCATTGATAAAACAATGAAGTGAACTAACACCCCTCCTAAATAAAGTTTCACCAGTAGCACTGTATGTTAATGGAGCTATTTCATTGTTAATGTGACTGACTGCTTATTGATCCTCACAGTAATCCAGCAAGGGCTTCAGAGTACAATTTAGTTTGGAGAGCTACCGGTCCAACATCTATGCTCAATTACAACTTTCAGAAGGGTTGATCAATAAAATTTAAATTGCTTATGGTAATCACAACTTCAAATCATTGCGATCAGCATAAGCAATCTGCTGACCTCAGCCAAGCTCCTAAATTGAAACTTGTAATGAGTGGTCATTTAGTTTGGGTCCATTCATATTATTTTGGAGGCAGGTGATGAACAATTAAAGATCAGTCAGCACCTTCCCTACCCAGCAATCCCATCTGAATTCCCAAAGTACTAATATGTAGTAACCCTAGGGTATAGGCCTTTGCACTTCTTTAATGGGTATTCTGTATGAATAAGCAATTATATTTTCTATTAAACAATTTCTGTGTAATTGAATTAGCAGTTATAATATTGCTCGGGCAAGCAGAAGCTTTCCTAGGGAAAAATTAAGGGATATTGGGTAATTAGAATTAATTTATAAGCCTGAAAAATGTAACCATCAAACAGAATTGTTCACCCTCCCAAAAAAAATGACAATTAATGACCATATTGTTTCAATGCATAGGTTTCCTACCAATTTGCTTTTTGGTCATAATAGCTTTTTCCTATTTCATTATAAAAACCTGACTATTATAATGAAAATTTCATAGGCTGTTTTCTTTGACAAAGCAGGTTGCAAGTTTAAACAAGGATAGCCTGCAGATTACTTTCACGATAAGAAGTCACCTCAGAATTACATTTTAATAAATCATTGACAATAAGTCTTCTATATTACAGCACTAGGGTTTAGAGAAGGAAGAAAAAAGGCAAATTCAAAGAAAACGATCAATGAAAATCCCCTTCTGCCCATATGAGAATAGATTGACCAAGTCTAAGGTAAAGTTTGCAATGCACAAAAATAAGAGCTCAAAAAGCTTTAAAAAGATGCAAAGCAAACAGCAATAAAGTCTGTAAATGGATGTAGATTTAATTAATATATTATTAATACTCACCTAACAGCTTTTTAGAAATGGTCTGTATTCAGGGTAGAAATTACTGAATATTTAAACTAGCTGACAGACTCTGATTTGGGAATATTTTCATTAATAAAATGCCAAACACACATGATTCTGGTTCATGAGATTACATATTATTTACCCGCATTTGAAAAACTGATGAGCACTTCTATTTGAGAGTCACAAAACATTACATGGGTTTGAGCACAAACAATGCTTTGCCTGAAGACTATTTAAACTAGTTTAGTCATCCAAACAGAGAGGAATAAGAATTCCTGTATTTCTACTTGGAACAAGAGGCCATGACCATCTATGCTACATGAAGCATCTCTTACTGTCTCTTACTATACTAACCAACAGCACAAAATACACCTTAGTAGTACCAGTTGTTGTACAGCATTGTGGACAAAACTTTCAGTGGCTCATATTTTGGCAGGAGCGTAGAGAGGAAATCTAAAATAAACTACCCAGACAAAAGACTTCTGAATATGTTATGCAACACATGGATGGGTTTCTGGGACAAATCTACCAAGAAATTCTTCTGATCACAACAAAATGATAATGTCCCTCACTAGCTTTCACAACTAAGGTATGGTGGAAGTAAAAGGCAAAAACTAGAAGTGGTAAATTTGGAATTCTTGATTAAGCAGAATCCAGAATAAAACCTATGCCTCTGCCTAAGAGTCTGAGGGTTACTTATACTGGAAAGGGCTTTTCCCCTCCCGCCTGGCCTGTCATTTTATGTGTAATGTAATGTTTCTTAAGAATATCAATCTTAAAAAGTATACTGATGTTTTATAGCTGCTCCTGTTTTGCAATACAAATGATATAATCACTTGTTTCTTGCTGGAGGGAGTCCAGTTCTTTTAGTTCATTTTTTAAATGCAAATCTTATTAAGCATTTTATCCTAAAATGTTGACTGCAAAGAGGGCAGTATGATCTCAGACAAAGATGGACAACATACCTTCCAAAATAAATACTAGGCAAGGAATGAAACCTGAATTAAAGCAGCATACCAAAAACTGAACCGATCACTTACTGAAATATGTTAACATGATGTAACGGGCAACTACTAAAATCAGATGTACAGTAATATTCCATGAATCACTGCTGGCTAGACCACAACGAACAAAGAAATAATAATGAGCTCTGCTCACCAAGAATCTCGAATTTTATAATAGCTCTGAAATGTTCTCTTTATATAGTATAACAAATTCCTCACCACCTACAGCTTCACATTTGTTACCGTGGACAGACTTCAAACTTTCTTACAGTCGTGAGCAAAGCATTAACTCATTCCTGTGAGTAACTGCTCAGTCCTTTGGGCTTGCTAATGACACCCTACTCTTAAGCTAGAGACCACAACCACTCAGAAATTCCTGGCAGCAGCTGCGCTTGAAATTAGATTCTCCTGACCCAAAAAGCACCAAGCCCTCACTATTTAACTTAAAGCAGATGCGGCATGAGTTGTCCCCTATGAGACATGACAAATGACTGAACAGTTCTGCTTTCACCCATTAGAGGTCAGTGGTACTTGTAAGCCAGCCAACTCATTACAGAACTGCAGAAAAGGGATTAATTAGTGTTCTAGTTTAGCTTCGATTATGGAACAATCCATATTCAAATTGTCTGTTGAATATGGTGGCCACTACATGAGAATTCTGGAAAACTTAAAGAAAATGACAGCATTGCATTTAGGGGAGAAAAAAATCAGTTTGACAGTGACAATGTAGGGAATGGAATTCATCCTGTGTCCCTTACATACTTTCAGGTCAGGAAGATGTCCACATCCTCTGCAGCTCCTCTACTGGGAGAAGTACATTCATCCCTTTGTGGAAGAGAACTCAGACAGTGTTGCCCTGTTTGTTCCAGCACATGAAGCAATCCTGGAAATGCTGAAAGGAAAGTCTGTTCTCCCCTACTTCTCCTAACATGGGGAAGAGCACAGTGACAAACAAGAGAGATATGACTGCATAACACAAGATTCATACATTAGCAGGTCTGTCCAAAATAATCCTAAAAGGCAGAATTTTCAGCCTATATAATTAGCTCATAAATTAGTCTATAATTATTTGGGGCTCATTGTCACCACAGATTCATAACCTGTAAATTTTCTTTGATTTTTTAAGTCCTTCAGAAACTACAGCTGTCTTTTTCTTCCAGTACTTAGTTGATTTAAATATTTGAAGTCAAGATATATAGGAAAGTCATAAATAACATGCATCCTTTCCCTAGGTAGATCTTCAAGACATTTTAAAGCATAAAAGCAATATGACATTTTTAAAGTTTGTGAATTTCTTGAAAGAAAGCTGCAAAATTCGCCTGACAAATCCTTAGCCACTTATTCAAAGTCTGAAAATGTAACATTTCTATTGGAAAAAGAATAGCAGAAAATATCAATTCCCTATGTGAGCAGAGTGGAGAAACAGTGGAATATTCAAAGCTAGGTTCTGATACAAGTTGTGTACCTATATATATGGGATAGGTTGATTTTAATAGTTATTTCAGATTTTCTGTAAAGAAAATTTTGATGAGAGCTTTAGGCTTCCTACCAGCATCGTGACTAAAAGGATAATTTTTTGCAAAAATTGTTATTTGCTTACCTCATTGTACATCTTCACTTGTCAAGAATCCTTCAGTAACATCAGCGTAACAGAATTTTTAAAGCAATTACCTATGAGTTGAAAGCCTTAGGTCATAACAAAAAACTACACTTAAACCAGGTCTTAATCAGCCAAGGACAGTGACATTACAATTGTGTAACAACATCATTTATTACCTTTTGGGAATATCTGACAGCAAAGGATACAACTGGTGCTATTGTAAAAATAAATATGCAATAGGACTGGCAACTTACGAGAAACTCTCATGGTTTCAATTAGGATTCAAGAATGGGGGCCTATTGACACCATATTCTATCGCCCTGTACAAGTGGAAGAACATGAAGGGACACAATTTGGATTCTCTGTAAAGCTTAACCCCAAATTACATTATTACTGGGAGCATGAATGAGCTGATTCACAATAGTTGTGAATTTGCTTGTTTTTGACCTCCGCAAAACTCAGAGAATTATTATTTATCTTAAAATTCCCTCTCTGAAATTTAAACATTGTCACACCACTTTACATATTTGTATTGGAGAAATTTGATCCAAACTAGAATAATCAGGCTCAGCTGAAAACAGTAACCCTTATAAAAATGCAAGACCTGGTCTAGTCTTAAAATTCCTGTTATTACAAAGCTCTTTATTCCAGAAAAAAAATTATGGATAATACAGGAGATGGAGAACAAAGAACAACCAACTGATTGTCAGGAACTCTTTTAGATAAACTCAAAATCACAGGACTGCGTGGTACCTGATAAATTCCCTGCATCATGCAGCCTACTACTATGACATTGTGGTACTTGGTGTTGTACATTAAGGCATCTTGGAGTCATTTGCATAATTAACAAAAAATTACAAGGTAGAATCATCTGTTCTTAGTTATAGACAGTAGCATGAGAGGGCTGGAAAACTGGAGGAAAAAAATATCCCATGCTGTGGCCATTTTTTTTGCCCTTGAAAGAAATATGATATTGAAAATGTCGCAGATATTTGATCATGAGAGTTTTCTGTGGACAGAGGCCAGATTTCAGCCTGAAGACACTGCATCTGATAGCCCATCCCCTTGTATCTGCTCTGTTAAAAACTACCCCAAGGATAAATCACGATCCTAAGAGTTAGTTGAAAGTAACCTCAAACCTTTCACCCTTTTTGTACTCACAAAGTAATCCAAACTCAGTACATTAAGAGAGACATCAGAGTCCCCACTGTTTTTTGTAGGTGCAACTTCTGAGTCTCTCACTTCGTACTTTAGAGATAAACCATGCAAAGACTTCACCCTGGCCTTTTGCCCTGAATAGAGTTTTTACTGAAATGTGTGTTGCAGTAGAAAGATAAATAGTCAGAGTTACAGAAATCAATACAGCAAAATTCAATAAATAAAAACAAACATCTACTGGACAAGACCTAAACTTTTAGTATGAAAGAAGTTGTTTTACTTTCCTATGCTTGTACAATACAGACACTTCTTTTGTACATTTGTGTTCATAAAGAGTATTACATTTTATTTTAAAGACTCGGGCAAAATGTGAGGTATGCATTCCATTGCCATCACTGTTTAAGAGATCTTTGAAACCAGAACCAGCAACTCAAATTATATTAAACTCCATCACACATATAAATTTAGATCTCAAATTCACTTTAAACTATAGATGCAAGCTACAAAATACAGATCCAGATCTCATTAGCCTGAAGGTCTGCAGCTATCTGAATCTGACATTTTGACTTGGAGCCATTTCTACTAAGAGTCAGAAAAAATTTTCTCATTTTTCATTTAGTCATTCCCAGCATGTTTTGCTTATGATTTTTTTCACTGTCCCTGCACTAAGAAGCCATTGAACCATCTGTAGTATTCAGATAATAATTTTCTTAGCTCTAACTATATAATTCCACTAATGAGAGCTACTGGAGAGTCTGCTATCATCCATTTCCAAAGACATTATTATAGTTTGATCTTTTGCATATGCAGGCATCATTCCACCTTATAGATGTGGCTAAATGTATAAGAAACCATTTCTTAAAGAAACACTGTACTGGAGCAATGCATATAAATACCAAATGGCATAACTACTGAGAAATACCATTTTAGAGAGTCTGAAATTGTTTAACAGAAAGACAGAATTCATATAGCAGTTTTGGATATTATAAAATAATTTTAAAGTAGGCTGGAAAAGTTAAAAAAATATTTTGTTTTAAATTTTCAACCTATTGTTTACGTGTTATATTTTCACTTTAAAATCCATCAACTTTTGTTTTTTATTGTAAGAACTGAAGGAGTTAAATTCCATTTAAAAAAGAAATTACAGGTTGCATGTCTCTATTTTTTTTCTTTATAGTATGGAAGCCCAAATAAAATTTCCTTTGGTAATTAACCAACATTTGTTTCCATTTCTCAACTGACATTGTGAACGAAAAGATCACCGTTAAATCATAACCATCCAAAATGGCAGCATTACTAATCACAGCAATAGATCAGACTCTACAAAGGGCTAGACCTCACACTTATTTTATGGAAGTCTCTAAGAACTTAATATGATCTCAGCCCATAAGATCAAGACAATTATTCAGCCAGTAGCTGGACAATCTTCCAATGCAGTCTTCACACTGGCTTTTTCAGGAATTGCACCGTTCTCCCTCTGCAGAAAGAAGGCAATGCAAGAATCTGCTTTGCAGCCTTCCCAAAAGGGTCCTTGTGCCAGCACTCTACACTTAGTTCATGCTCACCACCTTCTCAAATAAAAATTGTATGCTACACGTAAGAGATTCCTGATAACTCTTCATATTTTGACCTGTCTATGCCTGTTGTAAGCACACAGCCTCTGCCGTCAGCCTCTGCTGACACAATAGCCTTTACATTCATGTCTGAAGTCCTCCAGCACAGAAGTGCCTTCTTAAATGGAGAGAGCATTTTCAAAATGCATTCTTCAGTTTGATGATGAAAAATGAATATAAGAATAAGAGAATTCCTGTTCCTTCCTTGTATACAAGACTCTCCTTGTAAAAATCAATCTGTGCCATTTAGGAAGAGTATCACTAATGAAATTACCAAAATCAACAACTGCAAAAGCATTGATTACTAAACATTAAGCTAATAACAGCCTTGAACAAGACTGATGCTACTGAAGACTGACAGAATCTGGCCAGGATTTTGCTCTCTAGAATCAAAAAATGCCACTGAAAAGCTAAACTTCTCTAACTAAAAGCAGGTGATAAATCCAAGATCATGGTTCTACAAGACACTGGCCTCTAATAACATAACAAAAATACTGTGCTCTCTGGACCCAAAATGAACTTGTCTTGCCAGTTAAAACACATTCAAAAAGTCATTTCAGTATACTTCCTGCCAGAGGACCTATCCTTTACCCTACAACCAGAATGAAGCACTAACCTGGTAACTCTCATTATTTTATCAGAAATAGTACTAATCATAGTTTTGTGATGGATCAGACCAACTCTTTAAAGATGGACAATTCAAAGCTGTGCACAGCTGGTATGGATGAAGCTGGAACTTACCTCATTGCCTCCGCTGAGATTATGTGTGATGTTAAATTAAAATACAAAAAATCTTATCTATATGGTGTTCAAACCACTCTGTATTGGGTTTGTATGGCAAAGGTTTGGTAGCGGCTGGGGGAAGGTACAGGAATGACTTCTGTCAGAAGCTGCCCAAAGTTTCTTCCCCCTTGTTCAACAGAGCCAATGCCAGCCAGCTCCAAGAGGGATCCACCACTTGCCAAGGCTGAGCCCATGAGCAACAGCAACAGCACCTCTGGGATAACAGATTTAAGAAGAGGGAAAAAACCCACACAACAGCAAATGGACCTGGAGAGAGGAGTGATAATATGTGAGAGCAACAACTCTGCGGACACCCAGGTCAGTGAGGAAGGAGAGGCGAGAGATGTTCCAGGTGCTGGAGCAGAGATTCCCCGGCAGCCCGTGGTGAAGACCATGGGGAGGCAGCTGTGCCCTTGGAGCAAATGGAGGTCTGCAGCCCCTGGAGGATTCTGTGCTGGAACAGATGAAGGCCTGAAAGAGGCTGTGACCCCACAGGAAGCCAGCTCTAGAGCAGGCTCCTGGCCCCACGGATGGAGGACCCTATGCTGCAGCAGATTTGTTGGCAAGACTTGTGACCTTGTGGGAAACCCACACTAGAGCAGCCTGTTCCTGAAGGACTGCATCCCATGGAAGGGACCCATGCTGGAGCAGTTCATGAATAACTGCGGGCAATGGGAAGGACTCACTGGAGAAGTTTGTGGAGGACTGTCTCCTGTGGGAGGGACCCCACACTGGAGCAGGGAAACAGAGTGAGGAGTCATCCCCCTGAGGAGGAAGGAGCAGCAGAGACGTGATGAACTGAACAAAGCCCCCATTCCCTGTCCCCCTGTCCAGCTGTCAGGGATGAGGTAGAGAAAACTGGGAGTAGTAAAGTCCAGGAAGAAGGGCAGATGGCAGGGCCGGGGGGGGAGAAGTGTTTTCTAAGATTCAGTTTTATTTCTCATACTACTTTGATTTAATTGGTAATAAATTAAGCTCATTTCCCCATGTTGACCCTGTTTTGTCCATGGCAGTAATTAGTGACTGATCTCTCCCTGTCCTTATCTCAACCCGGTGAGCATTTCATTATATTTTCTCTCCCCTGCCCGGCTAAGGAGGGCAGTGATAGAGCAGCTTCAGTGGGCACCTGATGTCCAGCCAGGGTCAGACCACCACAGTCCTTTCGGGTGCCCTAAGACTCACTGACCTTTTAATAGTCCCTTATGGCCAGTGCAAGAGTTTGACAGAGGGTGGAGGTTGACAGTAGACCATCGTGGCCTGAACAGGGTGATGCCACCACAGAGTGTTGCTGTACCAGGCATGTTAGAGCTCGAGTATGACTGGCAGACAAGTAGGATGCTACAACTGACATTGCTGATGCATTTATTTTTTTTTAATTCCTCTGGCAGCAGAGTGCAGGACACAGTTTGCTTTCATGAGTAGGGGTGTCCAATATGCTTGGAATTGACTGCCCCAAATGGGGAAGCCCTACCATTTGTCATGGACTAATCCAAACTGTACTGGAAAAGGAAGAAGCCCCTGAACATCTACAATACATCAGTGACATAATTGTGTGGGCAACAAGTCAGAAGAAGTGTTTGAGAAAGGAAAATGAATACTTTCAATTCTTCCGAAGACTAGTTTGGCCATAAAATAAGCAAAGTCAAGGGACCTGCACAGGACATTAAATTCTTGGGAATAAAACAGCAGGGTGAACGCTGTCATGCACCTCTGGATGTGGTCAACAAGATAGCAGCTATATCTCCACCAGTTAGCAAGAAGGAAACACAAACGTTCCTAGGCCTTGGGGAATTCTGTAACTTCATCCATGAAAGAACATCAGTCAATGATTCTTCTAAACACTTCTGTTATGCAGCTGTGTCTGTGGGTAGATTTGTACTGAATTTTCATATGCATCTCCTAGATTCACCTCTCAGGTGCCTGATTGCTTAAATTTTACAGTGTCAGTAAATGTGCATGTAATTATAGATGGAATACTTTTGTCCAGCATACTTAAAAACTTCACAGATTCGACCTGTTTCACTGTTACTGGAAATTTCTGGGGTCCAAAATAGCCTTTGTTTTCACATATTTTCATTTTGCGAATCCATAATGATTACCACAGCTGAGGCTGCTCAGCCCCACATCTCACAGCCACCCAGTCAGAGCTGTACCCTGATTTAAAGCCAATCCACGTGCAATGTATGTGGATTCACTTGAAGTATCAGGACTGGATCAGGCAACGCAAATAAAATGGAGTATGTAATTAAGAGAAGGATTTATTAAATGAGACCCTACAGATATTTTCCATCTCCAACAGCTAAGAGTGACTCCCTTTTTCCCCCAATAAGATCTGAGGCAATAAAAAGCCTCCAAAGACCTCACTCTTTCAGTAATGTCCAAAATGGTCTTTGTTTGCGTAGAAACAACGTAGAAAGATATAAAAATAGGCTTAAATTAGCATATTGCCAAATTGGTCTACTGTAACAAGTGCTTTGAAGTCTGGTGTGCTGACTGATTCCCCACAGGAAGTTGAGTACTCTGAAAACAATTAAGAACAAAAAAGGGGCGGGGGGGAGGAGAGAAGGAGCAAGCAAGTACAGTAGTTAAATTAAGCAAAGTGAGCCTTGGAATAGTCAAGGGACTAAACAAGCCATCGAATCACTTAATAACAGCTCTTCTTAGCACTGGAGATAGAAAACACCAAGTGGATTTTTAGAAGCTGAGACATTAAGGCTTGAAAAAAGCAGAATGACAGAAGTTTAAATTAAATAAATGAAAATTACTTCAGAATATAATAGAAGGTAATAAGGCACCAAAACTGCCAGTAGTTATAGTAGCTAATCCTGTGCGCTAAAATTGATCCTAATGTAAAAGCATTGTACAATTTAAAAGTAATGAACATAATAATCCCTGCCATTTTACATAATAAATAAATCTTAACTACGTTTCCTGTTTGTATAAAGCCTTGTGAAATGATGGGTTTGGTTGTTAAAAAAAATCCAAATGTTTGTTTCACAAGGAAATTACAGTGATGCAGTGGAATATATTTTGAGGGGGAAGGTTAAAATATATTTTACAGGCAGTACTGAGTAAACGTAACTGTATCTGAAAAACCCCACATGCCACACAAAGACAGACTTTTCAGATTTTACAACAAACATTTTATACTGTGGAATATCTTCTCCATAGCATTTTGTTTATATCAAAATGCAAAATCACATACTGAAAAATAGTTACTATTATTATCGTTAACGTTATGGTCCTTTCATGGCTAGGCTTCGCGA
>VWZG01003660.1:0-18251 GCA_013396735.1 Grallaria varia
GCCCTAAACTAAGACAATTTTTAAGCAAGCTTCAGACTGCAATGTTGTTACCAAGAGTTGTCAACCCCATAAACAGAAGGTTTGAGGGTAGATATGGCGAAATTTATCAGATTTGGCAAGAATAAGAAGATGGTCTGTGAAGTACAGATTAAGATAACAAGCAGCTGTGAAATACTCACCACTGACCATTTCAATAATGGCTATAAAGTATTCTGGTTTAGTTAACACTTAAAATCAGAGGGCAGTTCATGCCTATTAGAGCCATTGTGTTACAGTGCCTGCAAACTCAGCCATGTATCTCCACATACCTTTTTTTTTCAGGTAACATATGGAAGATTTTCTTTGCTACTAAAGGGAAAAAAAGTCCTGTTTTAGTTTTAAAAATGACAGTCTGCATCCTGCATTGTACGTCGATGGCAGTGGGTGGATTCTCTGGCATATTTAATTGCCACAGAATCACACAAGACCCAGGCTATTACCAAATGGTGTCTGATAAACAAACACAAGAAACCTATTTTACTGAAGTATTCTCTTCATTAATGGTTAAGGGCATTGCAAGTAGCCTTTTCAATAGCATAGGTCATGGAACAACAATTGCAATTGGGGTGTGCGGATTCTTCACTGTTTATTTAACGTGACAGCAGGCTACCTGAAGTTTCATAAGGTAGATAATTTATTTTTATGGTCAAAATGCTGGTACAGTAGCAAAATGTTTTAGTGCATCTCTGCAATGGGATAGTGCCTCATTCTGCATCTGCTCTGGCTTTCTCTAGTTGAGGCTTCACGCAGTGAGTGTTTCAGGTACTTGGGAAACTGTTAGTTCAGCAAGTTTTTCCCTATTGTGCCAGTATATTGTACCCACAATGAGGGAACTTCAGGAAACTCATTTCAGGATGATTTTCTGGAGTTTCAGGTAGCCCTGAGGGAAGAAAGAGAAGCACTCTGTGATGTGTCTTGAATAAAAGAGCATGGAGGTATGAAATAGAATTCAAAAGTCTCCTGAAGTGAAGACAAAGCTGTTAGCATGCTGGTGGTATTTTTTTGTGTAATACAGAAATGCTTCAACGAATGTAAGAAGTTGGCTAGTGATACGAACATTTCACATCATGGGGACACAGGACAGACAGTAATAGATGTTATCTCAATCTTTGGTAGCCTTCTTCACCCTAATGGTTCTAATGTGCTCAGATTGCAACATCTTTCCAAGATGAGTAAGTAATATGTATAAATCAAAAGGAAAAGCAAGGTCTCCTTCTGCTCCCTTTAGTGTACTTTCACTTATGTTCTATGAGAGTATGGGAAGAAGAGAAAGAAGACGAAAGGAAGGTTGTTTAGAGATACCCCATGGAAAGGCATCCCATTTTGTCCCTATAGCAAAATATTCCATGTCTTAAGGAGAGAAGTGTCCTTCTTAATGGGGTGCATTAAGGACAGAATGACCAGCTGGTCAAGGGAGGGGATTGTCTGGCTCTGCTCTGCGCAGGGGTGGCCTCACCTCGAGTTCTGTGTGCAGTTTTGGGCACCACGATAGAAAAAACACACAAAGCCATTAGAGACCATCCAAAGAAGGGCCACGAGGATGGTAAAGGGACTGGAGGGGAAGCCTTATGAGGAGCAGCTGAATTCACTTGGTCAGTTTGAGGGGAGACCTCACTGCCATCTTCAACGTCATCAGGAGGGGAAGTGGAGGAACAGGTACTGATCTGTGGTGACCAGTGACAGGACTCCAGGAACCACAATGAAGCTGAGTCGGGGAGGCTTAAGTTGGATACCAGGAAAAGGTTTTTCACGCAGAGGGTGACTGAGAACTGGAACAGTCTCCCCAGGGAAGTGGTCACAGCACCAAGCCTGACAGTGCTCAAGCAGTGTTTGGACAACACTCCCAGGCACATGGTGTGATTCCTGGGGTGTCCAGTGTAGGGCAGGGAGCTGCACTCAATGATCCTGATGGGGTTTTTCTATGCTTCAATGCTTCTCAACAGCTTTTGCTGAAGAACCAAGAGTTTGAACAACAATGGACATATAGAGCAGAAAAAGACTCATTTCTAGTGGCCCTTGTTTCTGCTGGCTTTTCTGGTGTGAGTACTGTTATCTCCAGGTATAATTTCTCTCTTTAGAGGCAAGGGAACAAATCATCTCTGTTCCAGGAGTCTGGATACAGTCAAGCCAGCTCGACTGTAGGTAACTTTTCCCTTGTTGTAGGTTCACTATTTATTCAGGCTGTGCATGCAAGTGTAAAACAAGGTCTGTTTTATTTAATCTGTAACTTTTCTGGTGTTCTTTTTTTTTTATTATTATTACTTTTTTAATCTTCTAATAGCACCATAAGATTGACGTTATCCTGTAGTAGTGTCACAGCCTGCAATCACTTAATTCCTCTTCTTGTGAGGCCAAGATTCCACGCCCAAGTGCATTTAGTAGGTCAGTACAGTAATTTTAAATGTCTTTCTTTCAGATTTTTGCCATCTTCAATTATACCTTTCCACTCTACTATTTGTGTAATTTTCTTCTGTCTGAAGTCTCTTTACTGTTGTTCTCTATTGCACAGCATGACAAATTATCCATCAAGCCATATCTTTTCAGCCCAGAAATGCACAGTAACACAGAGTCATGACATTATCACATGTTGTGCATTTTAGTTCCTCACAGTTCATTCAACTGTGTAACTTTATTTTCCTGCTTCCTTTTGTCATCATGATGATTAACTATTTTAGTTTTCCTAAACATTAGGAGCAGTTAGAAACACATTACATCATTAGCACAGAGCAACACATATACAATTCTGTGTCACTTAATTCTTCTTCTGCATGGCAAAACCATAACCATGATTTTGATTGTTTGCAGAAGCCATAATAAGGCTTTCATGCTTTTCATACAGCTGAATAACCTGGGCTGTGGGCAAGAGAATTATTTGTAGCCTCTGGCCACCAACCAAATTAACTGTGAGTCACCATTCACTTTGACAGTGTGCACTAGATCCTCTTGGGAGTTATGAAACTATCTGGGTCTAATGCATACTGTGCCCACAATCCCTCCTTTCCTCCCCCCTTTCTTTTTTGTTCAAGATAAATACCAGTAACTGTACAGTTTGTGCTGAGTTATCTCACAGGCATTGCAAGTATCTGTTAGAAAAATGAATTAGAATAGTTCAGAGCATCAACAGCTAATACATATATAAAAGACATCTTTAGAAACTGTGATTAAGATGATACAGAGAAAGTTTGTTGTTAATGGCATCATTTAGAGCTCTCATTGAGCATTCAACAGGGACAATTCAGTAGTTTGGAGGCCCATAGCTTCCACAGCATTAGTGCTCAGTCTGAAGAAAATTAAAGGAGCAAACTCAGAGCAGTCCTCATAACCTACTGGAAATGAGAGAGAGGATCTTGGGCAAACTTACCCTGTTCTTCTTTACATTATGGTTCACTAGGAAGAGTGGTTGATTGAAAGGGAGAAAAAAATGCTTTTGTAAGGCAAACTGGAGGAATAAAGAACTTTGGCTGAACAGAAATAGCACTAAGCCTTTGTGATGAAATTTGGTAGGAGATAACTTCATATACTTTCACATTGTGATTAATAAAACTCTGTCTGGTTAATAATGTTAATTTTGTGATTTATTTAAATAATACTTACTCCTAGAAAAGTATGAAAGCAGTATATAGCAAGCTGAGAACGTTGTGGTGTCAAGGATGCCAAGAGCCATTTGCTGATTTGTGCCAACAGTCCAGTAACTTACAGGGTGACGAATGCCGAGAGACTGGTCTTGAGAGGTGCTGGAAGAGACAAGAACTGCCAAGAGCTGATACAGGCACAGGTTAGGCACCAGGCTCAAGTCTAAATTAGTCTAATCCTCAATAACACTTCTCTCCCACCTTCTACACCATTTTACTATGCACATTGTAGTATTTACCTAGTCTGTGCCTATTCTGAGTCTTACACATTGGGATTTTTAGAAACCTAGATAACAATTCGCACTACAAATAATTTAATTATGATTCTTTTTCCAAGAATACCTTTACAGATTCAATAACAAGATTAGTATGGAAATAAAAATGCATAAATAGTTTTGGAAAAGCCAGGCTTTTAGATGAAAGACAAAATCTTTTTACTTTGGTTTTTGCAACTTTTTGTGAAAAATGTCAAAATTGCTTTAAATGGGACTGGTGGAAGCCCCATTGCAGTTCATTTGTCTTGCAATGTCTTTTAATCCATTTCCTTTAGAGTGTCAGGTAGGAGCTAGTAATAGAAAATCCACTTCCAGTATGTTTCTCCGCGTATCCCCTTTATGGAAATTTGTTACTGCAGCTGATAAACCAAATTACACAGGCTTTGTCACAGAAATCACATTATAAAAGGTTCCAAAAAACTTGACAATGTTGACAGTTGTTTTCAGCAAATGGCTGCTTTACTGTAGCACTGTCAATGTTGATGTCCTTGTGCACATGTAAAAGAGCAATGTGATTAAGGCAAGCTTGTCCATGCTAGATATGAGCCAAGTTTTCAATCTCCTCATGGCACTGAAAGATTGCTCAGCTGTTGCAGATAAGGCAAGAATAGCTAGCAGATTTCTGCCATTAAAAAAAATAAAGTCCTTGTCTTTGGGCATGCGTCTATAAGAATGTGTAACATCTGCTACTGACCTTAAGTTCTAGATAAGAACAGCTCATGTTTGTAACTCGAATTCATATTACTTGGTTTGGATGATGCACTTCCAAGGGGATTACTGAAGTATCTTTGTAAGAAGAGATTTGTCCAGACTGCAGTCTAAAGCATGGTATACCTCTGTAAAGTGTTACAGTAGTGAGTTATCACAATTCCTTTAGTGTCACTTGCCACTGCAATTTATGTCTACATTATGTTGAATGTAATTTGGACAAATATTCTATATTGTATTCTCTTCTGAGAATATTTCATATTTATATATGAAAATCCATACATGCTCTCTACCTAGAACATGAGTCACCTTTTCCCTATCTTTTTTTTCTCCCTATTAGTTAGATAAAAAAGTGAAAAACTCAGTTCTTTAGCCAAAACTTTGTCAAGGGGAATGGGTCTGAGTTAACATAGTCATATCTTCCATCCTGTTGACCCTGAATTCTTTACGTAAGATGTCAAAGCCATCTGTCAAAGCCAGAAGATTTGTTGCCATGTCTGGGTGTGGAAATAGTGGTAAGAAGCCAATTTCAACAACATAATCTCATAACAAACCCATGGGGATTTTCTCATATAAATTAGTGTAGACTTTATTAGTCTAAACATACTCAGATTTCCACTCTGTGTCTACTAAAATGTCTTTTGAAAAGCCTGGGTTTTGGTCAAGACCCTGAGGGAGAGAAAGGAGTGGATTTCAGGTTGGCTCGGGTGACCAGCAGCATGTTTCTGCACATTATGGAATATCATAGATGAGTTTATGCCTCTGTGAGGTGATATGAAAAAAATTCATGAACTGAAGCTATGTATCATTTTATATTTTTTTGACAGTCTTGAACAGTGATGGAATGTGGTAATGAAGGACAACATTTGCTAATGTAGTATTTGATAGGGTTTAATTACAAAACCATCTTTTCTCTTCTTGCAACCCATCGGCACATTTGCTGTTCTCGAACCAAATTCTAAAACAAGTGCCTTGGACAAAAGCCTTCTTCAATAAAAAAGCCCATTTTAAGCCCAGAAAATGGTCTGCTCTCTGTATTGAATAAGACTGGAGTCTGACAGAAATAGAAGTTTATGATAAAGTATTTGAAGACAATGACATAATATATGCTACCAAGGAGAGAAGCAGGTAATTTAAAGATGCACTCTTCATCTTAATTCTGATATTTCCCTGTATTCCAAGACTGTAAACTGTAATGTAAACATCTTATATAAAAAAAAAAAAAAATCTTATTATGGGAAATCTTGGGCAGCCTTAGCTATGGGGAGCACAACCTGTGCATCCTATAATTATCATTCTTAAAATCAAAGTTATAGCAGGAATAATAAACAGGGCTTTGCTTTTAACAGGAACCAATATTAGTTTTGCATTTTGCATCATTAGCGTAAAAAGAGGTACTGCAGTAAAAGATACTTTGCAGAAAGATGTATTCATTTTTATGCTCCCCTTTGGAATGCAAGCTGACAACACACTTCTTTCCTCCCACTGTCTCAGATAAATAGTTGTACCTCAATACTCTGGACTCAGGGAACAGCAGTTTGACTCATATTTCATTCTCAGGCTCTATGGTCGAAAAGCTAAATTTCATAAATGAAGGGCTGTAATTATCAGCTAGTAAATCTCTCCATCAGCAGTTATTATTTAAGGTCAATTAGAGTGATGGACTTTTCAATCTGGACATATTATGAAGGGAAATCTTTCATGCAGAATTGATGAAATGGGAGTGCTTCTCTCTGTACCCTGTCTGTTCTCTGCTTTTGTGAGCTCCCCCACTACAGCTGCAGGCATTAGCAGGCTGACTCCACTTTGAAAACCTAAAGCCACATTCTTCAGAACAGTTGCTTGGTGTTGGTCAGATTTCTCTGCAGACTTTTTTTCCATTTGGAGCCATCGAGGCTGACACATAGTTTCCAAGAACTTTGCATGTCTTCTGTCTCCTGAATCGTCTCCTGAATCCCAAATATTTCTCAAGTGGCTAGCAAAAGAGTATCCAGATAATCTTCAGCCTGGTGGGACAAGCTTCAAGAAGAAAGCCAGATGGCTCTGAAAATGAATTGTAAAGTAATAATTTAATTTTATATTAGCTCAGTGTCTTTAATACATGTGTGTTTTCATTGTTACAGTTAGAACTTTCACAAGATCTGAAGAGACTATGAAATCCCATTAACTCTAGCAGTAATAACAGCCTTTGTTGGTCAGACTATAAATGGTATTGCTTGAGGATTCATGTAAAAAAGCAATAATGCAGCTTGAAAAAGAAGTAGAAGATAGCAATAAACTAAACCAAAAGATCTTGCTGCCTTTCCCAAAACAAGGTCCCAAAACATTTTAATTCCTGACCTAGGTTGCATCCTTTACATGATACACTAAAAATAAGTGCATTGAAGGTTCAAACTAGAGGTCCATAATTACTGCCTTTCAGATCCTTTATTATCCTTTCAGGCATCTGAAAAAAGGGGTCAAAGTAACACTGCATAATTTGAAAAGTTAACAAAATTTTGTTTATGCAACAGAAGTCTAAGTAAATGTCATTAACATAACCTTTAAACATACTGTTTCCCTTCAATTGTCAATTACACATTTTAAGGAACTGATGTTTTAAACAAATTTTTTGGCCTTATTTTCTTAACAAGATGAAGGGAAAAACCTAGCTTTGAGGAACATGACATGAAGTCTGTATGGGTCTCCATCCCCTTTCCAGAAAAATGACTGAGCTTTGGCTTGCAACTTCATTTTGTTCTCACTCAAAGCACTGTGTCTAGATACCACCAGGAAGAAGAGGGCTTGAGATTGACACACAACAACTGTAAATACAAACATACAATGCAATAAATAAGGCTCTGATCCTGTAAGCAAGCCTGTCCAGACATAGCTCTCCTCCAGACCTCTGCTCTACTACAGTCAGTCTGCATTTTTTTCTGTTCTCTTCAACTGCATTATTATCATGGGCTTTAATTTTCTCAGTACTCAAGGACAAGTTGTTAGAAGACATAACATTGATAGCACTTGATTATGGGGAAACAGCATGCAAAGAATAAAAAGGAAATGTTTATTTTATGGCCATACCTGAAGTGAAAGACAAAACATTAAATAATTTCTAACCACAACTGATAAGGGAAAGAGCCAAATTTCCTTTTGATTTTCTGCTTTCTGTACACTGAATAAGCTAGGTCTCCCAGGTTTTGTGACAAATCTCTTAACATTTGTTGGATGAACCCATACTGAACCTGCGCTACAGAGCAAAGGAAGAAAGTCCTTAGAGATGCCTGCACAAGGCTTGCTTAGATCTTCCACCTCTGCAGTTCATTTTCCCAGGCTGAAACCACAGGGACAGTGGAAAGGGAGCTGAGCCACTACTGGCATTCTGAGCCCAGTGGGTGGGGTTCTTCTCACCAGGAAAAGTTTTGAGTCTAAGCTGGTTATTTAAGTTCCTTCTCTGTCACAGTGCTTCTCATACTTTAAGACTTAATTGTAAATATTGAAGATGCATGACTTGGTTTGAGCTATCTTCTAGGGTTTTCTTCACACAGACCATGCAAGGCAATGTAACTAATTGAACTTAGTCAACTAACTCTATGCCCCTTCTTCCACCTCTTCACACAGACAAATATGGTTGCAGCTATTACAAGGTTAAATATAACTTAAATTTTTGCATCCTACAAATGTGTAGGACAACACACTCCTGAACTTTTATCAGATATACCACATGATTTAATAAAAGCATGCTGGTAGATCTATTCCCAGAAAATATTGTTTCCACTCATGGTATCCACTCAAGAAAAGTGAGGCCAGAATAAGCACCTCCTGTGGATCAGAAGAGATCTATCTATCTATCTATCTATCTATCTATCTATCTATCTATCTATCTATCTATCTATCTATCTATCTATCTATCTATCTATCTATCTATCTATCTATCTATCTATCTATCTAATCTCTCTCTCTCTCTCTTTGAAGAATATAGACCTTATAAAATTACAGGGAAAGGTGGTGCTTTTAGGAGTTAGCAGATTCTATTTGGATTGGCCAATGTGGAAAAAAAGGAGAATCTGAGGATGTTTTTTTGCCTGCTGAAGAAAAGTTTTGCACATATTCAAAGAAGACATAAACCACTGATAAATTAGATTCAGGTAAAGTGTCAAAAATTAATTAATTATGTGACCACTAAATCAAGGTCTTACAGACATACCAGCTATTGATTTACTGCTGTATGGCCTTTGAGATCCCCTCCTCATCTTTCCCAAAGTGATCAGGGAAATGCAGCAGGCTTTAAGGATGAAGGAACAGATTGTTTGGTAGGTTATAAGAGAAAGTCCTTTGCAGAACAATAACGTGTGTTTATGTGCTGGTAGTGAAAATAGCAAAGCAACTGCTTAAAAGTTCCTTCATGTTTTTAAGAACAAGATACGTGTACAGGTTCATTTTCCCGAATTCTTTAGAAGCTTGAAAGTATCCAGTTTTGGGCAAACTTTCAAGATTTTCTTTGTCTTGCTTGATTCATTAGATCTTGAAATAACACAGTTCTGATCCATATCTAAAAATTATGTACTATGGGAAGCAGCGTCTCAGTCCTTAAAATCTGCACTCCACCTCAGGAACTGTGGCTGTGACCAAGCAAAAATATAAAAAAATAAGTTTTGCTGGGAAAACTTTGAGGTTTTTTTGTGTGTGTGTGGTGTATTTGTTTTACCTATCTTTGTTTAGATAGTTGCATAATTAATTGGATGCCTGCTTCCTCAGAAATCTAATTGTACTTAAAATAGGAACTTATTCACAAGAATATTTTTGGAAGACTTCTTCCTCAATTATCTTCAGTTTCGTACACTGATTTATAAAGTAGTTCCAGACTTATTACAGCCTATTACAATGGATGGGCTTTGTTGGTGCCAGGTCCTCTAAATTTCTTGATGATACTTTGAAAAAGCTGATACCCATTGGCTGTGATCAGAGGGAGCACCAGAGCTGAAGATGTACTTAAATCTACAATATTCTCCTGGGAGAAGGTAAAAATATAACTGTGCTGTGGCCTATGAGGGAAGATACATATTTGGGGTGCTTTCAGCCATGCTGGGAGGCTGAGAAGAGGGTGTTTGGGGCACAGTGCAGAGCACAGGGTACTACTGGAGTAATATGCTGTGATGCTGGTGGAGGTGTGACAACTCCAGGCCCCATACCAAGTTATCCACATCCATCAGGTGATTGATAATATTGACTTTGGGAAACAAGTGTGCATGTATTCCAGCTTTTCTGGTTGATGTGAAGAGATGGCCACTCTCCTGCCTGTCTGTCTCTCTTTGGTACACTTGATCCCCAAGCAGTGATGGCACAGGAGCTGCAGCTCTCCTATGACTGGGCACAGCTGGAGTTGAAAAGACTGCTGTGTGCCTCAAAATCCCAGCCACCACTTCACTGCCTTGGGCTGTTTTTCAGACAGTCTATCCATTTATGCACTGCTGTACGTCTTGTTAGGGAAAAACACCTCAGGCCCAGGAGTGGTGCTAATAGTGATGATGTAGAGGATAATTTCAACAACACCATCTTGGCTCCAGTGCATGGTTTCAGGAAAATGCGTCCAAGGCAGAATTCAGACCATTTCAGAACAAGAGGCAAACGATTCATCTGAATTCCAGCAGATGGAAGATTAAGGAAAATGCGGTACTGAGTCTTTTGCCCTTTGCTGAATCTGTTGTTGCCACATCTGATACTGGCCCCCTGTGTGGACAACAGAACCAGTGGGGGTCAATAACACAAACAATGTGTTTTGCCTTTTGTGCAAAGTTATACTGCACTTTCCTGGTCTATGTAAACCATTCTTTAGCAGCAAAGTGCCCTACATATGCCTGAAGCAACAGCAACAGCACAAAGTGTTTCTGTGTTAATAGATGAGTGGGTCAAAAGTGCTGGAAGGATTATGGTGGAAATCTAAACTTTAATCATCTGCCTGAGACCTCAGAAAGTGGTATTATTAAATATTTTTTATTCCTGTTTTCTTTTTCCCCAAGTATGGCAAGTTGGAACACAAATTTTCTAAGGATCCAAGCTTTTTTTTGCCCTCTCACAGTTCATTTTGCACTGGGGATCAGAGGTTGCACTGATGGTGTGCCTTGTCCTGAATGCTGCTGTTATGTTCCATCATTGTTACCTGTATGCAGAGCCTGACATGGAGTAGTGAATCCCAGTGCTTCCAGCTTTGGTAGGGATACAGCATTATCTGCCTTCAAAGAACAGAAATACTACTAATTGAAATGGAAATGATTTTTTATTTCAATTGTCTGAAAAGTTTGATAATGATTTTTTTCTTTGGTAAAAATGGCATGGTACAGATTTGTCTTTGTTAGCAATTCAAGACCTTGTGCCCTCACTTAAGATTTCAAATCTTCAGGCGACTTTGACAAAGCTATGGAGAATCAGGTTAACACTGTTGATTGGGGTAAGATAAAGAATTACGCATTAGGCTGAACCTATTTTCCACTCACTGATTTCTAGTATAGGTAAAAAACCCTTTCAGAACATCTTCATTTATAATAAACCAGTTTTTTTCTTCCCCTGTGAATCCCACTAAGTAGACGTAATACATGCACTGCCTTAGATCCAGATGTAAAAGTCACTAAAGCCAATGGAAGTGCATCCATGCATTTCACTAGGCTGTGGTTTGAAAGAATCCTGTACAAAGTGCATAATTTACTGCCCTGCAGTATAAATATAGTTCAATTTTATTAGAAGGTTTGCTGGTCCAAAGTAAGATGTTTTAATTAGTGTGTGGCCTAACGCACTTCGTTAATGAGAGTACAATTTAGCTGTCTATTAAATCTAAAAAGTATATCTTGAACTATAGCAGGCAGTACTCTATAAGGACCAGGGATCCTGTAGCAGCAGCAAAGCCTATGTTTGTTGCATGGCAATGCTATTTATTTTCATTTAAGATAATAAGCTTTCTGATAGAAAACTAGGGTGGCATCAACCATTTGAAAGTACTTTGTTATGGCCTTTTTTTTCTGGAAGGATCAGGCAACAGCCAAACCCTAATGGTCCAGTTCTTCAAATACACGTCAGCAAAAGCAGTTCCAGTGGATCAGGAACACTGCTTCCTTCCATTACGTTAGTGAGGAAGATAAGCAAGTTCAGGGCTGGTGCTTGGCATTTAGTTTGTTCTTGCAATCTCAGGTATGAAAAGCAATTTAATGTGCCTTTTTGATTTTTTTTTTGTAGAAATGATATTGGACATTCTTCATCTGGCATGAAAAGAGCTGCTCCTTATTTCTTCTGATCTCTGCTTGTGTGAGTATAGAAATTTGAAATGAAGCCACATACACTGTTGCTGGTTGTTTCAAGGCCTCTGCATTTCTGCCTTTAAATGAAAACCTTTAAAAGAGTCATTATAATTATAGACAGCAGCCTTGTTATTTAATTACATCCGAGTGTAGCCTCTGCAACTCAGAAAGTTTACAGGCAGTCTATAAGAACTGAGAATTTAAGTGTATTTTAAAATGTGTATGCTGTGGTGCTTCTGAATAATTCTTCACTACTAGTCAGTGCCAGCTCAGAATTTCACACCCTTGAACAGATTGACTGGTTTGACTTGTGTAATAGGTACCCTGCTATCCTGGACTACTTTGTGGGTGGGTGGAGGTGGGTGCTTTTGGAAATGCCAGTTGATAGCTAACCACAAGAAGTCAGAATTATGTGTTAGTGGAGAAGGTAGAAACATCTATCTACAGTAAAATGGATCTACTGATGCTCCCAGAAGGGACCACAGAACTAGGAAGGATGCTTTCCTAATCAGCCAAGACCTGGTTTTGAGGCCATTGACAAGGTTTCTGGCAGGGGTTTTGGGGAGTACACATAGGAGTGCTTGGGATCGTTGGCGAAATCTACAGGTGAATGAGCTCTGCAGAGATGCTGTCTTGGGAGTCTACATTTTGAGAAGGAATCACTCTTTGTAACAGTATTGAATTTCCTGTCATCCTCTTGGTCTCTAAACAGGAAAAAAAGGTGCATGGGAAGGCTAAGACAGGAGAATTTTCATTCAAAGACTCAGTATAACACCCCTGTCAAAATATTGATTACCCTGGGTTAAGAAAAGACAATCTTCCATGTAATTACATGAACTATACCTCATTGAATAAAATCTGATGGTCTTTCTCCCTTCCATTTGAAGAGAAAACACAGAATAGTATCTTCTGTTATTTATACACCAAGGTTTAGGTGGGTTTTTTGCTTTCAAAAAAAGATATCAAAACAAAATGCATTATTTTTTAATTAACTCTTACACTGAAAACAGTGTTAGGGAATCATTGCTGAGAGAAATATCTTTGTCTTGGAGTTGCTACAACATTTAGCAGTTGAAAGACTTACAGACAAGCTTCCTTGTCAGCTTAATTAGCTGACTTCTGTCAAAGGCAGCTTAGCCCAGTAGTTCTGGTCAGAAATGTTTTCAGTCTTCCCAGTTCTAGGGCAGACAGGCTGCTTGAGATCTTATAGGGCACTGCTGGCAGCATGCAGCACATTCCTGGCTTTACAGGCCCTACATGGTATTTCAGGCAGCTCTTGTTTCTGTGGCTATAACCTGTTGCTGAGAGTCAAGCCACTATGTAAGCATGAAGGACTTCAAACTTGCAGTGTGCTACTTTCCAGAGCAAGTGGTCATTTGATCCAGTTTCCCATGGCCACATTACCACTTTGGTTTGCTGCTCAGAAAAATACATCAATTTGCAGCATTAATGGTAGATAGGGAAGAGGGATTGCATTGGAAATACAGACTGACTTAGTACATATTATTAAATATGCCAAGAGGATAATGCTACCTTGTCCCCATTTTCAGCAGTTTAAAAAGTTTTTCTTATTAAAATAAAAAAAAATGTTCAAACATTCAAACTAGTGTAGCCAAACTCCGACTTAGGAAATACATTATTTAGCTATTAGCCAGATGATACGACTTTTAAGCTTCATCCCTGACACCAATTTCTCCACTGATGCTGTTCAAAATCATATTTTTTTATTGTATTTATAACTCTATCCAGAAAGAGAAAGGAAAAGTAATATCAGAGAGTGATTTACTTTATGCTGGATTTTACTGCAGCTTGGCATTGTGAACAAATCTTTTAAAGACTTGAAAACTATATAAGGAATAAATTTCTAATTTGCAGAAGAAAATATTCTGAGGTGAGGTAACAAAAAATGGTGGCTTAAAAAGCATTCTGAGTGATTGCTGTTTCAGCTGTCCCAATTTACAAAATTATTTAAAACAGACTTATAGTAAAAAACACTCACAGCCTTGTTTTTACCTGAGAATACTAACTCTCACTCGGGTGACTGCTGCACAGAATTAATGTGGACATTTCCAGTCATGTGAATTAGTACAGATTTTGTTCGCAGAATCAGAGATTCACATTTAGTAGTGCGTGGCAATACAATAGAGGCTGATTTGACATCTTTAATTCTAGTGTAAATAGAAGGCATCAGCTCTGAGGTTAGTGAGGTTTCTTTGGATTTATACTACCATTACTAAAAATAGAACCTGACGGTCTATTTTTAGATAACCCAGAGCTGTTATAGGTTGGAACTTTGCAACTGTGTTACCTACTGCCTTCGTGAAAAACCTCAAACATGTTTGAAAATACATGATTAATTTTAATACAGTTTGGAAACATTCTTTACATGCAAATATGTCTCGGCCTTCAGGAGACTGCTTACTGTTGGATTTAATTGCTGATGGTTGAAGGTCCTTTCACTCTGTAGTACCTTTAAGGCAAGTCCTGTTTATGCCACAGAAATAATTTTCTTCAAACAACACTTGAAAAGCACCTAAATATTTAATAGAACTAATTTCTAAGCTGTGTTGATTTTGCTGATTCTCTTTTGTTCCGGCTGCCTCAAAATACAGCCAAATGGTTTCTCACCCATAACTAAGAAAAACAGAAGTATTAGCAACAAAGCTGATGGAAATACTTTTCCCCCTTTCAATTGTTGTACAGCAAGAAGAAAGAAGCAAATGATGGTAGGGGAAGGGAACACCCCTGTTCACAGGGGATCCCCCCAGTGTGAATCCATCCAAGTGTATCCAGACAGAGGCAGTGGGCAGGGCAGACAAGATTCCCAGGCCTAGCAATTAAATATAAAAAGCCTGTCTTTATCCAAACAGACCATCTGCATTCTGGAAATTTCCACCACACTTCCTTCTGAAGTCCTACTTTTCTTGAAGTGCAGAGCAATAAGATCAGCAATAGTTACAGTGGGATAACAGTGGCTGTAAAGTCATCCATGCTGAAGAACTAGGGCAATCTATTAAATCAACATGAGTGATCCATGTCACTATCAATTTGTTTGCTCTTTTTAACATTGGGTTGGAATTTTTAGGTCTTTATTTGGTTTTGTGCCTTTTTTCCTTTTTTTTTCTTTTTTTTTCTTTTCTCTTTTCTTTTCTTTTCTTTTCTTTTCTTTTCTTTTCTTTTCTTTTCTTTTCTTTTCTTTTCTTTTCTTTTCTTTTCTTTTCTTTTCTTTTCTTTTCTTTTCTTTTCTTTTCTTTTCTTTTCTTTTCTTTTCTTTTCTTCTTTTTTTTTCTTTCTGTGTCCTCCAAATTTTCCATCCTCCAAATGTCAGAGATCAGCTGTTGTCAGTGAAAGTTTTACGTGGATGACAGTGGCTGTGGGTGGCACAAGCAGCATTTGGTCTTACCTTGGTGTTACTTGTAATCTGAGGAGACTTGAGTTTTTAAGACATTGGTCCCTTTTGTTGGGTCTTTTGTCAGACATTCCAGGAATAGCAGGGAAGCTCCAGCTCTGGTCCTAGAAATGGGGAAGGCAGAGGGGCAGAAAAGGATGAAAGGGGGAAAATGAAAACAAAATAATAAAAGGAGGCTGAAAACTGGTGAAGTGTTATTAAATCGGCAGCACTGCAATCCTCAGTTTTTCAGAAATAGTAAACTAGATCCTCAAATGTGAAGTTGGCTTCATAATAGTAATGGTAATAATAAAAAAGACCAAACTAAAAAGAGAAAGAGAGGAAAACCTTATCATGTGCAAGTCAGTGCCAGAAATGTCAGTGTTTCGTTCAATCCATTCACAAGTTTTTTAATTTGTCTTCTGGTTTTTTACTTGTTAGGACTCATGATTTTTTCAATGGCTATAAGAGACTGAGACTTAAACGTACTTGATCTAATTGTCTGAGGAAAATAGTGAGGATTTTATGGAAACCAGCAAATATCCAATAACTGGTGATAAAATTGCAGGTGCTGTCAAGGGTGATTAGGATAAACTTCTTATTATATTAATTTAAGGAATATAATTCAATACATTGAATATTTTGTTTTCTTTGATTAGTGTTGCATATGACTGGAAGGAAAAATTTTTATTCTCAATGTGGTTCAGTCAAAGCCATGATTAGCAACAGTTGTATCATTCAAGCAGTCAATAGACAGAAATATTGAGTGTTAAAATGGTCCTACCTTCTACAGATGAAATAAAGCATCCAGAAAAAAAAAAAAAAAGGTATTACCTAAAGCAGAATAAAATTAAACTGCTCAGTGTGTGTGGTTACTCTGGTAGCTCTTCTGTGACATCTGTTAAAAACTGTATTTCTGAAATGTTTTAAGCAGAAGTTTGTCCTTATATCTGAAAGTAATTTTATTAAAACCACCTAAACTACAATATGTTGAGATGTTCAAGACTTCAAATCTGGCAATCAGTATGTGAGATAAGGAAGGCTTTACAACACGTATGCCGAGCCTGGGGAAAAAGGTGTTTTGGAAGACATAAGCTTATAATTTTAAACAGTATTTTCAGACATGCTTTGTACTTCCTGCATCTTGAAATGGGAAGTGAATGGGAGAAAAAAATCCAAATGTACACTTTCTGAAAATTCATGTAAATAAAACAATAACCCAACTTTATACTCTTCAGGTAATAGGTTTGCCTGTCGAAGTAGGTTTCTCTCCTTAAATGCACATCTAGCTAAGGCACCTCCTAGCAAATATGTCTGTTTAAAAATTGCAAGAGTACTTGTGCTATTAACATGATAATGTGCAGTGTAAGGGTCCATACTTGGGCATCTCAATCACAGACAAATTAGTCCATAGGCATCAGGCAAGGAGAGGTGAGAGGGGATCCGAGGAGCTTATCTCAATCTCTCCACCTTCTAGAGGTATGCCCACACCAGAAAAAGCATTAAAAAAAGTCAGTTCAGCTCTGACTGTGCCTGCCTGTTAATTTTTAGGAAAAAAATCTGCCTGCTGCCCTGTGACTCTTCCAAGGCAATCCCTGTGTGCCCTACTGAGCTGGGTCCCAACAACAGGCCAGGTCACGTACACCCACTTTCTCTATCACCTTTCTACTCCATTGCTCAATGCTCAGAGATGCTGCTCACCTGAAAATCAAACCGTTCTAGTATGGTTAAGAAAGAGGCAAAGCAAGACACTACTTAGGGTACACTCAATACCCCATTATAGTAGGAAGGGCAACATGTTAGTTTGAATATTGTCTTAATACAGCATGCAAGAAGTCTGAAAAAGAGAAAAGTTGGCTACTTTCAGCTTGTCTCTTCTTCCATGTGGCAGTCATACTTCTGGCAATTTAGGGCAGCTGTGCTCAGCACTCAGCTGGACCCCAGCACAGTCTTGGTTTTGCCTTTATGCCTGCACTGATGATCCTCATTGGGTTGACGCTGCATCTCCCATCACAGTTTCTTTCTGGAGGAAAAACTGGCAGAACAAATGGGTGTTAAGGGGATAGGGATGTGAATTAAGGAGTGGAAAAGGTAGATGAAATAGTGAATAGAGAAATTGAATTTTGTTTGTTTGGATAGAAATGTACCTAAAAACTAATTTACAAGGGAGATTGTTTTACTGGGTGATACCCTCAATGCATGGGAGGGGAGAAAGAAGTGCTAGGGCAATTAAAAGAGACTTTAAAGCATTGGGTCAGTCAGTTCATGGGAGAGGAACACAGGTAATATTTGCCTCAGTTCCTGTGCTATATGGGATGGATGAGGAGTTAAACAAAGAGAGGAGTAGAAAAGCCCATCTCATCAACAGGTGGCTAAAGGACTGGTGCCACCATCAAAATTTTGGGGTTTTTGACCATGGGGCAAACCCCATGGTACCTAGTCACCTCAAATCAGATGGGCTTCATCCTGCTAGGAAGAGCAAGAGGACTGTAGCCCATAAGTTGGCAGGGCTAATCAGGAGGGCTTTAAACTGAGATTGAAGGGGGAGGGGATTGAAAACAGGCTGTCCAAAAATCAACCCAAGGATGGAAAGCCTGAAATGAGAGTGAAATCAGCAGCCCACCTGAAGTGCATGTACACTAATGCACACAGTATGGGCAACAAACAAGAGGAGCTGGAAGCCATCGTGCAGCAGGAAAGCTATGACAGAGTTGCCATCACAGAAATGTGGTGGGATGACTCACATGACTGGAGTGTTGCTATGTGTGGCTACAAGCTCTTTAGAAAGGACAGGCAGGGTAGGAGAGGTGGAGGGGTGGCTTTATATGTTAGAGAGTCTCTTGACTCTGTTGAACTTGAGGTCAGCAGTGACAAGATTGAGTGCCTGCGGACCAGAATCAGGTCCACAACAAGGTCAACAAGGCTGACATCCTTGTGG